>CANTAL010000344.1:5000-102500 GCA_947650365.1 Chamaelirium japonicum
GATCCGACCAGCCTTCAAAAAATGGAAGGTGATCAATACCCGTCCGGGTTAAAAACGGAAGGTGAGCAATACCGACAACTGTGCTCTCATTACTCTCCTCTCTCTCCCTCTATTCCAATACCGACAACTGTGCTCTCATTACTCTCCTCTCTCTCCCTCTATTCCAATCCCCATCCTGTTCTCTACCCCCAGCCCCACCTCTCTCTCTCTCTCTCTCTCTCTTTCTCATCACCACTCCCGCGGATCTGGTCGTCGGGCTGGGACTCGGTGGTCGCCGGCAGCAACTCGGTGGTCGCTGGGCCGCGGATCTGCGGATCGGTGGTCGCCGGCAGCAACTCGGTGGTCGGAGGGCCGCAGATCTGGTCGCCGGGCCGCGGATCTGGTCGTCGGGCTGGGATCTGCTGTTACCGGTTGGATCGGGGGAGATGGAGCTGATGATTTTGCAGATCCAGATCCTTCCTCCCCTATTTCCTTGATCCCTAATCTCTCTCTCTCTTTCTCTTCCTCTCTCTCTCTCTCATCAGCCATATTGCACTAATTAAGATGATTTTGCATTGCCTTTTGATTTTAGATCAAAATCTAATGTTTTCGATCACAAGGTTTCATTTTGGATCTAAAACGATGGATCTGATTTGTTGGGGTTTACCTTTTATCTGATTCATTGCTTTCCTTTTTTTCCCTGTTTTCTTTATTTATCGTTCTGTTTTTTTTTTCTTTTGTTGTTTCTGATTTTTGTTTCTTTTTTATTTCCTTTCTACTTCTGTGATCTTCTTCTTTCCCCACTTCTCTTTCTGTGATTTTTTGTTTTCACAAATAACAGATAGTTTTGTGGATCCTAATAATTTATGAGATTTTTCTTACCCTTGATGATTTTCTTAACCCAAACCCTTGATTGACTACTCCTTAGTTTTATTTTCGATGAATTTCCACCAATTTTTTGATGAATTTTGAATTCATGCTCTTTTGAAATTTATCCAGATTCCCTGAGTTGCGACTCTGTTTTCATTCCAAGTGCAAAGAAATTCTGTTTGGATGTTTATAGATTGATCCAAGGCATCGTTATGGGCATAACCTGCACTTCTATTATGAAGAATGGCGCCAAAAGCAAGGCGGGGCAACCTTTCTTCGACTGGTGAGTTGTGAGACCCTGTCTTTCCACCAAATTAATGGTGATAGCAGAGTAAGCATGTTTCTGATAATTTGTTGACAGTGATGCATTGTCTTTTTGAAGAAAAATGTGAACATATCTTCGATTATTTCAGGGTCTTCCAACTTTCACTTCATAGATTTCTATACTTCTCTGTCAATTTTTTGACAACTCTCTTCACAGAATTGATATTGTTATTCATCGAGATTAAATAGGGTGTTAGAGGTGTAAACGCATGACCATTATGAAATATATGTTAAATCATGAGGCACAATATGATGATACACTTGACTAATGACTATGACTTGATTTTCAACACATGAAATATGTGCATCATTTATTGCTATTTTTTTTCTACCTTGCATCAAGAACGCCAGTGCCCCGACTGCTGGGTATGCAAGCCCAGAGCTCGCCGTCGCCTTGGCTGCTGCCATGCCGGTAACTCTCTCTCTCTCTCTCTCTCTCTCTCTCTCTCTCTCTCTCTCTCTCTCTTTCACACACACACACACACACACACACACACACACGTCCGTGTGCTCATGCATGATAAATTCATATGTGAATCCATAGAGAAGTTTCATGCTATGTGGTCTATCATACATCTTTTTGATCTATGTTAGGTTTAATTAAATTTAAGTGTAAGTATTTCATGAAATGCGGTCTACCTTCCCCTTATATCTAAGACATGGGGTTTTTCTTTAATTCTTTCAAGATGAGTCCAGGGGATATATATATCAAGTATGACCCTGTATTTTGCTTCTCTGTATTACTGAACGGCCATGTTTGCTGTCTTTGGGACATTTTGTATAGTATTCATCTATAATGGATTCCATCAATCTTGAGTTAGCTCATGCATGCATTTGTTTGGGATCTTGAGTTCTTTTTCATTGCAGTTTTAATATCAACCCTGCTTCGAATCCATGCGTGTAAACTTATTGTTGGTAATTCCCAAGTTTCGAATCCCTGAAATCTTTTTCATTAGCTTCTAGGAATTGCCCTACTTTTTGGATTGCCTCCGCCAACGAGCAAGCTGTGATCGACCCACACGAAGGCAGCAACTGCTACTGAGAACCCTACCCCATGATGAGGGGTATCCATAAAAAAAATAAAGAGGGATATGATACAAATATATACAATCCATATTAGCTCCATTTACATCCCAATCATTAAGTAAATAAATGTTTTTTCAATGATTTCCTGAAGTTTTCATCTCTTTTTGTTTATTTTTGCTAAAATATTTGTTGCACTGCTTACGGTCCATTGTGATTAGGGTGTCTTTTTTATTATGTCATTTTAAATGGACAATGTGGTGCGTCACGATTGGGTTGTAAGAAAGTGTAGCAAATCAATTGGGTAGCAAAAATGCTCTCTAAAGCCAATCTAAAAGCAAGTTTGGCAAATTAATCAGGTGGCAATGCTATTCAGCCAACCTAATTGCCAAACCCATAACCAATATTTTTATTCAACCAACCTTTGGCTATAAGGTTGATTGAATAGAGCATTATCAAGTGGGATCTATGTATTGGGTGATGTACTGAATAGCTTTAAACAAACAACCGATTCATATGGAACACACCCATGAGCAGCACCATCCCTTCGTTTCAAGTACTAAATTTGGCTTTTGTGCCAATGAGTTTTAGAAGTAGCTACATTGGAGAGACATTGGGATTCAAGGATAGGTCCCATATGAATCGGTTGTCTGTGATAAATTTTTATTGAATAGAACAATGCATATACTATTCGATTTGGATCTACATGTCTCTATAAATCATACGATAAATAATAAATCACAGTTTGTTTAATTGATGGTCGAGATTGAGTGTGATTCACCGGTTGGGTCAAGATGCCACGGAAGACTGCGATCGTGACAAGGGGGCGAAGGGTGGTGATGGCAAACAACGTTGACCCATGATGGTGATGGTTCGGTGGAAGAAGATGGCGGCCGACTAACGGTCGATTGGGACGGTGAGCGATGGATGAACTTAGCTTCTTTTTTTTAATCTCAAAATATTATTACCGCTCACGAAATATCATTATCACCCTCAAAATATTGTTATCACCCTCGAAATATTGTCATCACTGTCGAAATATTTTTTTGCCACCTTTGAAATATTATGACTTGACTCGAAATATTATCCTCGCCCTCGAATTCTTTCGCGTGCCGACAGGCACGGGCATTACTAGTATATATATATATAGGAGTGTTACGTTGTGTTGTGCGTTGCTGGCAAAGAAAATGAGTTGCACGAAATCCAACCGTCTGATCGCACGGAATGAACAGCGGATCACCTGCGAACCCGGCTGCATACCTCCGACCGTCTGATCCCCTGCACACCTTTTCTGCAAACCCCCAACGTCTGATCGTTAGGAATTGAACGAACCAAAATGTTTTTCACTGTTACTGTAGCCACTACCGTAACAACGAATTTTTTTTAGTCCGTTCGATTCCAATCGATCCAACGGATGGCGCAATTCTCCCATCCGTTGAATCGATTGGAATCGAATGGCCCAAAATGTTATTCGCTGTTGCTGTAGCCGCTACAGTAATATCGAATTTTTTTTAGCCCGTTCGATTCCCATCGATCCAACGGGTGGGAATCAAACGAACCATCAAATACACGAGATCAGATGGTCGGGGGTTTGCAGCCGAGGTTCACAGGGGATCAAATGGTCGGGGGTTTGCAGCCGGGTTTGCTGGGGATCCACTGTTTATTCCGTGCGATCGGACGGTCAGATTTTGCGCAGCTCATTTTCTCTGCTTGTAGCGCACAACGCAACGTAACACTCCTTTCTCTCTCTCTCTCTCTCTCTCTTTATTTCTCTCTCTCTCTCTCTCTCTCTCTATATATATATATATATATATATATATATATATATAGGGCTGTTACAGTGAGCTTTGGGCTGCCGGGGGGGAAAGTGAGCTGCGGGTATTTTGACCCCCCAAGAAGTTATGGAATTTGATGAAATTTGGTGAGGTGTTGCCTAGTATAAGATGATCATCCTTACCAATTTTCATAAAATTCCAAAACTTCTAGGGGGTCAAATCATCGAAGCAATTTTTGCCATCCGTAGTCACCGTTAAAATTGCTTCAACCATTTGACCCCGTTTTGGAATTTGATGAGAATTGGTAAGGATGATCATCTTATCCTTGGCAACAACCTCACCAAATTTTATCAAATTCCATAACTTCTTGGGGGGTTAAAATACCCGCAGCTCACTTTCCCCCCTGGCAGCCCACAGCTTACTGTAACAACCCTATATATATATATATATATATATATATATATATATATATATATATATATATATATATATATATATATATATATATATATATATATATATATATATATATATATATATATATATATATATATATATATATATATATATATATATATATAGAGAGAGAGAGAGAGAGAGAGAGAGAGTTGTGAGCTACGAGAGGTGAAAATGAGCTACGGGGATTTTGATACCCATAGAAGTTTTGGAATTTGATGAAATTTGGTGAGGATGTTTTCTAAGGTAATATATTCATCCTCACCAATTTTCATCAAATTTCAAAACTTCTAGGGTCATCAAATGGTAGAAGAAAAATTAACGGTGACTACGGACAGTAGATAAAATTTATAGGGTCATCAAATGTTAGAAGATTTACCTATCGTTCATAAAAACTGTTAATTTGATTATCAAATTTCATGCCCCTATATGTTTTAGAATTTGATGAATTTTGTTGAAGATGATCAACTTGGCATAGTTAGCATGCCTACCAAGTTTCATCAAATTCTGAAACCTCTTGATTGGTTTCACATATAAAAGGTTTCTCATGAGATCGGGACCATATATATATATATATATATATATATATATATATATATATATATATATATATATATATATATATATATATATATATATATATATATATATATATATATATATATATATATATATATATATATATATATATATATATATATATATAGAGAGAGAGAGAGAGAGAGAGAGAGAGAGAGTTGTGAGCTGCGGTGCATGCGATGCACGCAACGGTGCATCAGGCGGCTACAGTGCGACACCGCACGCACCGCACACCGCATCCTAACACGCCCCTATATATATATATATATATATATATATAGAGAGAGAGAGAGAGAGAGATAGAGAAATGCTTGAATGCGGCATGCGGTAAGTGCGGCACCTACTGCATGCCGTCTGATGCACCGCTGCGTGCATGCGATGCACGCAGCGCGTGCATCAGACGGCTGCGGTACGGTGCCGCACGTACCGCATGCCGCAGCATAGCATGCCCCTATATATATATATATATATATATATATATATATATATACACGACTGGGATCCGTTGACAACCCAAAATGGGAGGTAAATTTACCTCCCATTTTAAACTTGATTCAATCGGTGGATAGAGGTTTCCGAATTTGCTGATTTTTTGTGAGGATGATCAACATGGCAAGTTGATCATCCTCACAAAAAATCAGTAAATTCGGAAACTTATAAGAGCGTCAAATGTGTTATTCAAATTAACTGTTCAAATAGACGGTTCAGAAATGTTTGATTCAATCGGCGCCCTTAGAAGTTTCAAATTTTGTTGATTTTTTGTGAGGATGATCAACTTGCCATAGCGATCATCCTCACAAAAAAAAAACAAAATCTGAAACTTCTAAGGGCGCCGATTGAATCAAATATTTTTGAACCGTCTATTTGAACCGTTAATTTGAATAACACATTTGACGCTCTTATAAGTTTCAGAATTTGCTGATTTTTTGTGAGGATGATCAACGTGCCATGTTGATCATCCTCACAAAAAATTAGCAAATTCGGAAACCTCTAACCAACGATTATGGCGAGTTGTAAGAGGAAGGTAAATTTACCTCCCATTTTGGGTTGTCAACGGATCCCACCCCATATATATATATATATATATATATATATATATATATATATATATATATATATATATATATATATATATATATATATATATATATATATATATATATATATATATATATATATATATATATATATATATATATATATATATATATATATATATATATATATATATATATATATATATATATATATATATATATATACAGGATAATGATAAAATGCGACGTGCGGTGCTTGCAGTATCGCACCGTAGCCGTCTAATGCACCCATTGTGTGTGTTTGATGCACGCAGTAGTGCATCAGACGACTACGGTGCGACACCGTACGCACCACACACTGTAGCCTAACAGCCCTCTCTTTCTCTCTCTCTCTCTTTTTCTCTCTCTCTCTCTCTCTCTCTCTCTCTCTATATATATATATATATATATATATATATATATATATATATATATATATATATATAGGGCTGTTACGTTGCGCTGTGAGCTGCCAAGGGGGGAAAGTGACCTGCGGGTATTTTGACCCCCTAAAATGTTTTGGAATTTGATGAAATTTGGTGAGGTTGTTGTCTAGGATGAGATGATCATCCTCACCAATTTTCATCAAATTCCAAAACTTCTAGGGGGGTCAAATGGTCGAAGCAAAATCTGTAGATTTTAATGCTGGTTACGGACGGCAGAAATTGCTTCGACCATTTGACCCCTTTAGAAGTTTTGGAATTTGATGAAAATTGGTGAGGATGATCATCTTACCCTAGAAAACACCCTCACCTAATTTCATCAAATTCCAAAACTCCTAAGGAGGTCAAAATACCCGCAGCTCACTTTCTAAATCGGTAGCTCACAGCTCACTGTAACATTCCTCTCTCTCTCTCTCTCTCTATATATATATATATATATATATATATATATATATATATATATAGAGGAGAGAGAGAGAGAGAGAGAGAGAGAAATGCTAAAATGAGGCGTGCGGTGCGTGCGGCGTCACACCGCAGCCGTCTAATGCACCGCTGTGTGCATCGCATGCATCGCAGCGGTGCATCAGACGACTGCGGTGCGACGCCGCACGCACCGCACGCCGCACCCTAGCATGCCTCTCTCTCTCTCTCTCTCTCTCTCTCTCTCTATATATATATATATATATATATATATATATATATATATATATATATATATATATATATATATATATATATATATATATATATATATATATATATATATATATATATATATATATATATATATATATATATATATATATACAGTGGCGGAGGCAGCTTAGGCCCAGTGGGGGCATCTGCCCCCACTCAAATTTTGAAAAAAAAAAAAACGGTTCTCTCATCTCAAACACGTGTCACCCAACTGAAAAACATCCCCCCTAAAAACCTAATAGCATGATCGATGGCTGAGATCGATTGCTAAAAAAAAATAAAAAAATTTTCTCTGGCAGCGCCGACGGGGTTTCGATACTGGCCAAATAGGGACATTGTTTGACCCTCCTAGAAGTTTTGGAATTTGATGAAATTTGGTGAGGGTGTTGTCTAGGGTAAGATGATCATCCTCACAAATTTTTATCAAATTCCAAAACTTCTAAGAGGGTCAAATGGTCGAAGCAAAATCTGCAGATTTTAACGGTGACTGCAGATTTTGCTTCGACCATTTGACCCTCTTCGAAGTTTTGGAATTTGATAAAAATTTGTGAGTATGATCATCTTACCCTATACAACACCCTCACCAAATTTCATCAAATTCCAAAACTTCTAGGATGGTCAAACAATGTATCAAAGCAGCAAAAAACGCTGCTTTGATAGGCAGCATCCCATTCCTCACACACACACACACATATATATATATATATATATATATATATATATATATATATATATATATATATATATATATATATATATATATATATATATATATATATATATATATATATATATATATATATATATATATATATATATATATATATATATATATATATATATATATATATATATATATATATATATATATATATATATATATATATATATATATATATATATATATATATATATATATATAGAGGATACGGGGTATAGGCTGGCGGCCTATTTCGACAAAATGGGCAGCCACCCATTTCATGCCCCTAGGAGTCTTAGAATGTCCTGATTTTTTGTGAGCATATGCATCTTATCTTAGATAGAACACCCACAAAAAATCAGCAAATTCTAAAACTTTTAGGGGCATCAAATGTAATATTTCAGATTAACGGTGACAACGAACGCTCGATAAAACTTCTAACATTTGATGCCCCTATGAGTCTTAGAATGTGCTGATTTTTTGTGGGTGTTCTATCCAAGATATGATACTTATGCTCATAAAAAATCAGCACATTCTAAGACTCCTAAGGGCATCAAATGGGTGGCTGCCTATTTTTTCGAAATAGGCTGGCAGCTCATTTCCCGTTTCCTCTATATATATATATATATATATATATATATATATATATATATATATATATATATATATATATATATATATATATATATATAGGGCCGATCCAGTGAGAAACCCTTTAATTGCGAAACCTAGTGCGAAACCCCCCTAGATGTTTTAGAAATTTGATGAAACTTTGTAGGCATGTTACCTATACTATGTTGATCATCCTCACAAAATTTCATCAAATTCTAAAACCTCTAGGGGCATCAAATGTTAGAAAATTTACCGATTGTTCATAAAAACCTCTAGGGGGTATGCCTACCAAATGTTGATTATCTAATTTGATGCCCCTAGAGGTTTTAGAATGTGATGAAATTTTGTGAGGATGATCAACTTGGCATAGGTAGTATGCCTACCAAGTTTCATCAAATTCTGAAACCTCTAGGGGATTTTCGCACAAGATTTCGCAAATAAGGGGTTTTTCACTGGATCGGCCCTATATATATATATATATATATATATATATATATATATATATATATATATATATATATATATAGAGAGAGAGAGAGAGAGAGAGAGAGGCGTTACAAGATATGTGTAACTCCCACATGGATAGTTGCTGAGGAGAAAAAAACTGTTAGGCTTTTGAGGCTTATACAAGGATGGGTTGGAGGAGGTGAAGTAAAAGTGAAAAAGCAAAAACAAAAACTTTCACATCGCCAGATACCCCCCCTCCCAAGACGAAGATCTTCATGCTTCTTGCATTCCGGAATAGGATCCTCACAAAGGTAACCTTTTGCGGAGAAACCACCCAGGGGTTTCTGACCTGGCCTGTGGCCTGAGCGGCAGGGAGGAGGAGATGACAGATCACCTGCTACTAGGTTGCGACTTCTCAAGATCAGTGTGGGCTCACTTCACTCGCCAACTGAGCGTCAGACCTACACCGGACACCTTCGCAAGACTATGGGGACCTTGGCGTCGTAGGTGCTTCAAGGGGCCTCGATTGCCGAGGCTGGGATATGCTTGCCATCGGGATTTCATGGTCATTGTGGTTGGAGCGAAACCGGAGGATCTTCTAGGGGAGAACCTTGTCGAGTGATCGGCTCATCCTCATGACAAGGTCGTTGATCCACTTTTGGGCGTCATGCGCTTCGGTGGGGGCCAGGAGTTTCCAGGCAGACCTTTGTAATAGTACCTCCTGAGTTGTAATTTCCCTCTTCTTTTCTAATAAACATGTAGGGGTCTCGAACCCCCCTCATTCTCTGAGAGGGATTTCTCAAAAAAAACCCCTTCTCATCTTTGCCCTCCTTTTAACTTCTCTGCCAAAACCTCTCTGTGGTTCTGATTTCCTCTCAACAGATCCTACTATCTAGAGTCTCCTTGCTTGGGTTCTTGCTTGTCGGAGTCCACGCCAGGGGTCTCCTCACTTCGGTTCTTATTGCCGAAGTCTACGCCAGAGCTCTTATCATTGGGGTTCTTGCTTGCCAAGTCCACGCTGGATGTAAGAACCATAAACTCTCTTTCATAAATTTTAAATAAATGACGTGGTGCCTGTATAAATATTTGAGTGTTTCCTTGGTGTGTTGGCAAAGTAAGGATCCTAATTCTAGTAAGAGATAGATTAGGGTATTGATATAAATATTTTAATTAATAAGTGCCTATTTGTCCTTTTGAATCAGACTTTTTGGTTTGTCTCCATTTTTGGTTTCATTCCATGTAAACCCGAGAAATATTTTACGATGCGTTTATCCATATTTTTGAAACATTCGATATGAAAATTTACAACAATAGATAGTTTCAGGGATAATTTACAAAGCGATCAAATGGGTAGTCGAAACCCTATGAAATCATATCAATAGGTTCGTCTCGTTAAGACGTTTTCAACGGATATTTTTAGAGATTTTTCTGTGATCGAAGAGTTCCACCCCGATGTCCATTTTCATCATTTTTGAAATATGGCCGATCGAATGAGTGAAACTCAACCAAACCCAAACCATCATTTTCGTGTCATCGATTTCTATCCAATGGCTGCTACCGGGCAGGTATCAAACTTATGGATTGAAAAATACGATCGATTATTCTTTGCTAGACGGTCCCCAATAATTGTTTCAGTGGGTCATTGTTCGATGGTACTCTCTCTCTCTCTCTCCGATTGAAGAGGTTCCCTGTTTGACCCCTGGTATGGACATGCACCATGGAACGAACTTTCCTCAAAGCCGTTGTACCTTGTGTTCATGTGCGAATCTGGGCCATGTGGCCAGCACGCATGTGTGAGTCTCGATCGTAAATATCTGCTGTGTGTGCATGTGTGAATCCTAGTCGTCGATCTCATGATCCTGAGTTTAGGGAATTAATAAATAGGAACTATCGCACCCCACCCAGTTTAGAACTCAAGATCCTTTGAGCCCCTTCCACCTGTCCGGTCCCACCATGAGAGAAAAAATGGAGAGAGAGGGGATTGGAGAGAAAGAGAGATGGAAAGAAATGGAGAGAATGAAAGAGGGGGTGGGGCAGATCAAACAAACACCAGCACCCTCCCATCAGCCGTTGAAAACCATCCCCCCACCCTATTGCCCATGTCCATCAACCCCCCTCCCCCACTTCGGTGTGAGAGAAAGAGAGAGGAGAGAAACCAGAGGAGAAGGAGAGGTAGAGGAGAAGAGAAACAGAGATAGATCAGGGGAGAAAGAGAATCAGGGGAGAAAGAGAGAAAAGAGAGAAACAGAAGAGAAGAGAGAGTGAGCGAAACCAGAGGAGAAATAGATAAAGAGAGAGAGAGTTAGAGAGAGAAAGAGGCCAGATGAGAGAGAGAGAGAGAGAGAGAGAGAGAGAGAGAAGGGAAAAGCAAGGATAGAGAGAGAAAGAGGAAGAAGGAGAGGAGTGGGAGCAGGGATGGATCCAGGGGGCGTGTGGGGGCGATTGCCTCCGATCCCTAGATTCGAAGAGAACCCCTTGTTATAGTAGTATTAGTTAGGATTATTTTAAAATTACATAAGTTCACCCTCCTGAATTTTTAACAGAATTTAAGACCCCGCCCCTCCCAAAGATTTTTCTAACATTCGCCCTCCCAAGGTTCGATTCCTGGATCCGTCCTTATGGGAGGCACAAGGAAGTCGAGCCTCGACCACCTGAGCGCACCAACGTCGATGAACAGGTGGTGCGCATGACGACACCAAACCCAGCGTCGGTGGCTTCTCCCCGACACCCCAAGGCTAGCCCCTCTACACCTCCTCCTTCTGTTACTTCAAAACCGCCCAACTCCGAGCCATTTTCCGGACCCCACCGACAGGCCGCCCCGGCTCGCACGGAGGATTCTGAGCCACTATCCCTAACGCCCTCTTCGGATTGTCAACGACGGGAAGGCCAGCCAACCACCGCACGCGATGCGGAAGCATAACAAACTTTCCCCCGACCTCGTATTATTTGAAAAAAATGAGTGGCATGAAATGTAAATTTAAAATACACTTAGGGAAATTACGTAGTGACTAATGTTTAGATAATTAAATATTTAAAAATCTTACTTGTGTCATCCTACTTTAATAAAGTGGCCCCCACTTTGAAGCGTGGCCCCCGCTATCCCCACTTAAGTGAGTGGACCACTCTTAAGTAGCGGGCACTACCATTAGATAATGCATAGTGATTGAAATTGTCTCAGTCGCCATTTCACCATCCGACTTCAGAATTCAGTGAAATTGCAGCAACGGACTCGGTTCTTTGAGACCTATCCGTTGGCGGTAGGTTGACAACCACCATACATAATTATCATAATGCCCCTAGCCCGGGCCCGGTGCAGCGGATATTGCGTCGGCCTTAACTGACTGATCTGGACTCCAATTGCCATGAAACTAGAGGCGTCAGACTCCAACTCACGAGACTTACCCGTTGACTATAGGTTGTACCTACCAATCACAATTACAAAAATGCTCATATTCGGGGCCCGGTTTGACCAATCCTAGTTTAGTCGCTGATTTGTCATCCGGTGTCGGAATCCGACGAAACTGACGACGACATGAATGGTTTGACGAGATCTATCCACTGGCGGTGGGTCGATCACAAAAATATAGAATTACCAAAATATCCTACTATGGGCCCATGTTCAATCGATCCTCCATCGACCACAAACTTATAGTTTGGGCTCTTATTGTCGCGAGACTGGCAATAACGGGTCCCAAATTTTGAGACCTACACCACTATGTTACTAAAATCCAATGAGTACCCTCTGAGACTTAGAGGCCCATGTGGGCTAGTGAGACGTTCCCTTTTAAGGGTCGAACCTATTATAGGGTTGAGTTCTCCCATAACCTACACCATGCGAATATCGTACATGCTACTAGTACAATATTATACCCTAATTTCGTTTAAAGGTTTCAAATAGATTCCATGACCAGGGTCCAATGACCCATGCCTAACAAGGGTCTGATGACCCATGTATACCCCGGGTCTAATGACCTATGTGAACCAGGGTCAGACGACCCATAGATAACTAAGGTCTGATGATCTATAGGTAACCTGGGTCTGACAACCCATGTGTAACTAGGGTCGTAGGAACCATGCGGGAATTAGAGTTTCACCCCTATGTAACCAGGTTCTGATTGACCCAAGAGTGATTAGGATCCGACAACCCAAGTACATCGGGGTTTGAAGACCTTGTGTAATTAGGGTCAGAGAACCTATATGAAAATAGGGGTTTGACTTAAGTGTAATCAGGGTATAGTGATCCATACGGCAATCAGGGTCTGATGACTCATGTGTAATAAGGGTCCAATGACCCATGTGTAATTAAAGTCTAAATGACACTATGATTAGAGATTAATGATTTGTATAGGATAATAGATGACATGTTTTGGTTTAATGACACTAGAATTAATAACACCTGAATGAAATGATGTCATATTGAGAATAGAGGATATATAAATGCTTGTAGATACCATGACCATGATAAGGGTCAATGAACCTATGATTGTTTGAGGGTATATGACCCTACATTAGTTTAAGGGATAATAGCCCTATGATTGCTTGAGGGTCTATGACCCTATACTAGAGTTGAGGGCTAATGGCCCTATGTTGATTTTTAGGGTTCATGATCCTATATTTGATTAAGCTGATAAAAATGACAAAAGCACAAATTAAAATAGTTAAAAATCCATTTAGGCTAAGGACTGTGTAGCTTTGGCCAGAGCTACTCTACGGGCATTTGTGCTTGGACTAAAAAGAATCAAACCACGTCTCTACATGAGTAAGTATGTGAAGTACATGGTAGGTTCAATCCATACATACGGGATGCTACATGACTATCATGTGCGAGATGAGGATCGATCCCATAATTGCACACGGATGATGGTCATGTAGTCATATGCAAATGGTTAAACCTACTACATAGCACGGTTTCAACAAAATTGAAGCTACCAGGTGTCATGATAGATTCGTCAGCACTGCGAGTCTGGCTATATTGACATAGTGTTATGTCAAAGTCATATCTAAATGATTATCGAAACTCAGTTTGGACGACTCCTCTGAACTGAATGGTAGGTCGCCATTATAGTATAATGGTTTTGGATTTGAGAAGATATACTTAAGATTTTGAAAGATTCCAATCGAGACATGAATCCAAGAGATAAAAGAATAAGTTTATCAGTATCTAATGGTAGGATTGGTACATGCCATAACTTGTGTGTTACGCCATTATATGTATTGTAACCCTGTATGTATGGTTCTACCCGTATATATTTGTATTGGTCCCTATTTGTTTATACTATACATGCTAGGATTCCAACATTCCTAGGTGACAATAGGTCACCTAGCGTACAGTTATATATCTGTATTGTAATGTTAGAATCCCAGTATCTCTTAGATAATAATAGGTTATCCAATGTCAAGTTAGGATCCCGCACCTATCCTTAGTATAAGGAATTTGTGAAGCCATAGCAGTCGTTGACACCAGTAGGCCAGTACTACGGTATTAAGTCTTGGGGACCTACAGGTCCTAGGCATGGTGCTCGAGGAAGGTTAGGTATTTTACCTGCACGTGAGAGGCTTGTCTATTTGGACACAAGAAAGTCTGGAATTAGCGAATCCCTTGATCAGGCATGTCACAAGGAGTAGTGGTCCGATGAGATGTTGAAAAGTGGGGCTTGGTCTGTATGACTCTGCTACTGGACCGTGGTTGTGAGGACACGAGTGCTTGGGAGTGTGCACAGTCACACTTTTTCTGGGTTGACGGCCCAAAGGAAAGCAAGGGTGCTCCCTAGTTTTTGTATTTCTATGGCTTCGGCAAGATCCTTGCCCTAATTGCATTAGTACCGTAAGTCCTGGTAGCTTCAACCAGGACTGATTATGGTTATGCATTATTGACTCAAAGACAAGACAAAAATGATATCAACCGTGGGCTAATGATCATGGATTATATTGTTGAGTTTTGAATTATGTTAAAGTGGTTGGGATTTGCAATGAATATTGTAAGGTTAACAGTCATTGATCCAATTATGATTATGTGTTGCTGAGTGAGAGCAACACAATGATTTCAGTTATGTGTAGATAACCATGAGTCATATATTGTGAAAAAACTATTATTGGTGATAAATATGGTTAGATATTGCAAAGAATATTGAAAGGTTGATAAATTAAGATTGTACATTATGAATAAGAGATCAATAGAACTAGTTAATAGCCATTAGATGAAAACAAATGACAGCAATGGCTAATAATTGTTATATGGAGCCATTTTGACCGCAAATGATCATAATGATCATATAGTCTTGATTGATGAATTAAGTATTTTTATTAGCAGTCTTGCATCATATTTTTAGTAATACTCTTGCGTGACCAAGAAGTGTATCTCATGTCCTTGTTTGGTTGGGGAGCATAGTTCTTGATCACCAAGAGTATTCTTACAAGAATTTAAGATATTTTTTTAGGGGTGATCACCGTGTTTTTTTTTTTTTTCCAGACTGACACAGGGTTTTAAAATTTTCATGTACCAAATTCAAGTATCGGGGTTTGTGAGCATGGAGTAGGAGCAAAATGATGGCGAGTTGTAGATAGAGCAGCAATGTAACCTGAATACTGAAGCGATCGTGGATTTTGGCATGCTAGAGTAGGAATGGAAGTTGGAGTAGTTGGTAGCTGTATAAAGGTTGAGCGTTGTATATTGGAAGTCCAATAATAGTTGTAATCAGTTGTCCTTGTAAATTATACTCTTTTAGTAGAAATGGACTAAAGTGTTTGAATTCCGGCTGCTCTCTAATATCATTAACCTAACACTGAGTATGGAGCCTCTAGGCCAGTTGAGTAGAAATGAGGTCCAGTTCGCCCTGTGGGCTGAGCTACGTGCTCTCGTAAAAGTAATACTCTTGCGTGATCAAGAAGCGTGTCCTTGTTTGATTGGGGAGCATGTTTTCTGATCACCAAAGGTGATACCCTCAATGGTCAAGTTATTCTTTTTTTCTATTATAATCTTTTGGTTCTCCCTTGCGAGGATGGGATCCTTATAAAAATTAAGGATCCTTCGAGTAAAAGAATAAATAAAAATATTTTCAAAAAAAAATTATCAAAATTATCAAACCGTGGGTTTTCTATTGCAGGAAAATTTGGGGTGTGACACCGGAGCCTTCTCACTTGGGGTCTTACTTTCTAAGTCCACGATGTTACCTTTACCAAGTTGGCCTCTCTAGTTGTTATTAAGTTTTTTATTCAAAATATTATTATCATCCGGTGGTTGTAATTTGCCCTTTTTAAATCTGGGAGGTAGAGTTAGATTGTCCGCTTAGATATCCCACTTGAAGATGAAGCAGTAAAGACTGATCAAAAGTATCACTCTTCCCCAAGCTTTCAGAAGCTCATGTATACTCTTTGAATCCTAATGGATAGCTTTGAACTTATGAATAGAGAGCATAGCCTATACTTTCAGAACCTAGGGTCACTTGCACTTTTATCGGTTAACGAATTCTGTCATTTGCAGCTCATTAAAATTATTTATATCATTTAAATTTGCACAATTTTCAATGCATGGTCATGTGGGCTATACCCTTTTATAGTTTTGATTGAATCAAATTTTGACATTGATCCTTAAACTCACTATTAAATCCTTTTATGCTTTGTTGCTTTTCCTATAGCAGTAGTGAGAATGATCTGGAACTGTAGTGAGCACGACCTAGTACAGTATGAGCACGAGGTGCTTTTCCTGTAGCAGTAGTTAGCACAACTTGGAATACTAGTGAGCACGACCTGGTATAGTAGTAGCCACGATCTCAAAGTCATGCGCACAATCTCCTATAGAATCCATACGCACGATCTCCTATAGCAGTCATGCACATGATCCAGTCGTGAGCATGACTTTGGCAATTAGGATACTCCAGATTTTTTAGATCATATCTTAACGGCTCGCAATCATAGGATCTGAGATGCCACATCAGCCGTTGTAAGCACGATCTGAAGTCATGTGCACGACCTAGAAGTGTCTAAGCATGACTTTTCTAGGTCATGCACATTACTCACGTAGTAAGCACGATGGGTTCCAGTTTTGCTTTTTGCTTTGCCTAATCATTATTTTGAGATGGATTTTTTGGCATTAATCACTAGGGATTAAAAATGGTTATAAATAGGCTTGCTACCTATCCATATAAGGTATTATAAACCCTTAGCCTTTGCTTTGGGATCTTGGTTTTCGTTGGTTCAATTGAGAGAAATATCTAGGGGAAGAAGCCCTTGCTCTTCTTAGATCATCTCCTTGATCAATTGATGAGCTTCTTCCCCTAGCTTTCTGTAGAGAAGCCTTTCCAATCTATCACTCTTTAATCTTCCTCTTTCCTTTCCCACCACTTGTAATCTTGGTGCAAGATCGCTTCGATGACAAAGCTTGGAGTATTTGAGATCTTGCTCCAAGCTCAACTATCTACCGAGGCGGGGAGAACGCTCTGACGTGCCAAGAGCAAGGAACCAGAAGGCAAGCATAAGCAAAGGGAGGAGCCGGGTGTAGCGACACATCGAGGGTACATTATGGGCTCTTCTGCAATCCTATTGCCAAACTATGGGTGTTTAGTGAGGGAGAAGCCGTTGGTCTCCCGCCCGGTTCGCCAGGGGTTGGTTTTTCCTGCAAGGGTTTCCACCTAAAAATCTTTGGCGTGCTTTACTTCAAGCAACTTTAGGACCTTGTATGTTTCTAACCCTATATGGTTGCCGTATGACATGAGAGTTTGAGAGCTTGTACAATTGCTTAATTGTGATGATGATGTATTGATGGTGATACCTTTCTAGCATGCTTTTGTGGCTATTCTCTTGCTTTGCTTTGCTTTGCTTTTGTGGCTATTCTCTTGATTTTCACATACTGTCGAAGCACCCTTTTTTAGTAGAAGCTTTAGTTGTTGAATCTAGGCTCCTTCACAGCCAACCCAGCCCACTTCACAGTAAGCCCAGCCTATAAGTCAATAGGCCCAACTATTGTTGCTGCTGCTTGGCTCCTTCTTGTAGGCCCATTCAGCAGCCTAGCCCACTATTCAGCAGGCCCAACTACTAGTGATTTGAGATATTCAAGCCCGATCAATTATCGTTATCCAACTCTTATTTTAATCTTCTTTGAGGGTCGACTAAAGAGAAGACTTAGGGGGGACCCAACACATATTTTGATCGTGATTTTGAGTACGAGTAGAGTCCCTTGTCCTCTATTGTTTCACCAAAAGAGGTCAAACACGCCGTTGTACCTTTGGGGCATATCGCCACAAGGCCGGGTTCACCATTCTATCGCAATTTTGCTTTTAGGGCATCATGCTAACACGAGCCTCAACATCATTTTCTTTTTCAAATAAGTTCTATCTCTCTTTCTTCTGGCTCTGAAACTCTGTCTATAGACATACCTATAGGTTCTCATTGACCTTTCACTAGTTTTGATTGCTATCAAACAATTCAAACCCATAGACTCCCCAAACAATCAGAAAGCAAAATTTCCTTTTCTGCATACTCTGATAGTTTCTATGATATCTAGTGACCAGAGTCGGTCTCCTCTATCTTCCAGCTTTCACATCCTAAAGCCATGCCTTAAAGATCATCTCATTTTGGACATCTATCTAACCGGAGTTGCAAGGAAGATAGCAGTTAACTATGGACAAGTTATCCTCCCAGTTAGAACTGGACCAGCCACATCCGGAGTCCGCTTCACCATCGTAGGTGCTTCTTCTAATGTGAACGCCATCCTTAGACGACCTTGGCTTAGTCAGATCAAAGCTGTGGCATCCTCCTACCATCAGACTATTAAACTTTGGACTCCATGGGGAGCCTCTAGCCTAAAAAATGAGTCTCTGAACTAAGAAGAAGTGTCAACCACGACAAGTATCCTTAATCAAAAAGATCAAGGCCTTACAACTCCCCTGGCCCAAGGGGAAGCCAAAGAAAAAATTGTCAACAAACCTCCCTCCTCGGAGCCTTTGCGGGAGACCAATCTAGGAGATGCTATGAACCCTAAACTTACTTATATCGGAACGAATATGGCAGAAGGAGTTGTATCGGAGATAATCAAATTCCTACATGAAAACCTAAGTATATTCACCTGGAGTCATGATAAACTTCCAAACATTGATCCAATCGTCGCTTGCCATCTCCTCAGTCTCAAAGAAGTAGCACTCCTAATCCGAAAGAAGCCTCGTCACATCTCACCCATGAAGGCAGGTGACGTCAATGAAGAACTCAATAAACTTCTAAAAGCCAAGTTCATAAGTTCTGTTTCGTATCCAGATTGGATAGCGAACATAGTGGTCATCCCGAAAAAAAGGGGCAAAATACAAATCTATGTAAATTTCTACAATCTTAACTGTATGCCCAAAGGATAGCTTTCCCCTCCCACGTATCAGCCAACTGGTAGATTTAACAGCGAGGCATGCCGCTCTCTCATTCACGGACGACTATTCAGGTTATAACCATATACAAATGCTTTCCGAAGACCAAGAGAAGGTAGTGTTCGTAATGCAAGGATAAAGGCTTATTATGTTACAATTTTATGCCTTTCGGCATGAAGATTGCATGGGCGACTTATCAAAGGTTAGTTACTACTGTCGGGATTAGTGTGTCCAACATGCCAATCCCAGTATGCCTGATACTTTATTAGGCTCATATTACTAATACTCACAAACCATGTGCATGAGATGGATAAATCCACTAGTTTAGTCTAGTGTGGTTAAGGTGACTCAGGTATGTGGATGAGATCCGTATACAGGAGATTTGAGTCATCATACACACTTGTATAGGTTCGCAGTCGGCTGCTAGACTAGACACCTAACATATGAGACTGATACTAACCTTCTCCTTGAGAGAGATAGCTTATCTTGACCATCACTATGAGATACTAAGTCAGATTGTGTTGATGTGACCGGAATGAATCCAACAAAATCAAGAGAGGAAGCCGGTCTTAATTACTTTCAACCAAGATCATCGGACCTCTACTGATGGTTAACTAGAACCACAATCCTAGGATGTGTTGTAAACTCTTAGTTTGATGTTCTCTATTTTGATCGACCAAATAGTGCAGTCTATTAAAGACCTAAACCTGGGTAGATTGGGTGGTTTACAATAGGATTTAGGGAACGCAAGCAGTCCATAGGAATTCTATATTCCCCAAGGGCAATTGGGTGTCTCATTGAGTAACTGTCATGAAGGGTTGATCACTAAGACTGGCCAGCCGTACTCGTACTAAGATGGTGATCACAAAGCTTTGAAAAGTCGGGACTCAAGTGGGTGAACTAGACTAGGAGGCATATTCGGTACCGATCCTAGTTAGTCTCATGGACACCGGATTGAAAGGGTTCAAGTACAACATAGTAGGGTAACAACACTCGTGTAACTATACTAATAATCTCGGAGTGCATCAGTGTCTTAGTAGTGGTTGTAGACGTTGTTTGCTAGGATAACCTAGTTAGGCGATGACTATGACCATGGTATCAGTAGGAGCCAAGGTTAACAGGGTCCTGGCGAT
The DNA here is from genome assembly GCA_947650365.1 of Chamaelirium japonicum. Lineage (NCBI taxonomy): Eukaryota > Viridiplantae > Streptophyta > Magnoliopsida > Liliales > Melanthiaceae > Chamaelirium > Chamaelirium japonicum. Next base: position 25,460 of record CANTAL010000344.1, read on the forward strand.
TTCAACTCCTAACCACATCTAACGGCCAAGTGAACCTAACCTAATGCCATTAGGGTTTACTAGTAGTGGGTAACACTACAATGACCAGGACACCCGAGGCAACTAGATTGGAAGTTTCATAGCTTAGGTTTCCGAAGTAGTTCCTTTTTTAGATTCTCTTTCAGATGAAACCTAGTTGGACTAGGATTCCTTGGTTGGACGCACTTAATGGACCCCTGGCCCATAGCAAGAGAATGCATATATGTGTATGTGTGCGAAAATCAATCATGGGTGAATTCTAATTGCATTAGAATTCACTAGATCATGATTGAGTTTGACTAAATTGGCATTACTATTTTTTAGTAGTTGTCCTAAGTGTCAAGTTTGACTTAGTTGACTTTTTTTCGAAAATTTTATAAGTGTCCGGAGTCACTTAGTGGACTAGGTTGACCTTCCTACAACTTAGGGTTAACCATTGATACCCATTTGATTATCAAAGATGGGTTTTCTAAAATATAAAACGATGGCGGATAATTAATTATTTAATATATCAATTAATTAATTAATTACAATCTCTTTAATGGTTTTCTAGTTGGATTAGGAGTAGCCATGATGCATGGTCTAGGGTTGACTTGGAGTTGATCCGACAAGATGCATGTGTCTATCTCTCGAAGAAACCTAGGAGCACTATGATTGCACCTAGTGGGCACCATACACAATCCAATAGGACATGTATGGGGCAGCCACAGGCTCCTCCTAATGCTTCAAGGAATCCCAATATAGCAGGGCCTTGCTTCTAGGAGTTGAGAGTTATCTCAACGTGGAAAGGGATTGAGACCAATAGGAATCTTACCCCTCTTAGACACATCCTTGTGGTCGGCCTATAGGAGGTTTAAATACCTTGTGGTTGGACACAAGGAACCCTAATTCCATCCAAGGGAGGCCGACCACACTAAGTAAAAGAGAAAGAAAAAAGAAAGAAAAAGAGAGAGAAGAAAGAAGAGTGCCCGACTCTATCTTCTTCCTCGTCCATACCCTAGTGTTCGCCATCCTCGTTTAGCATCTACGAAATGATCTAGTTGAAGGAGAGGACTCCCACAAGTCCAACCTTGTAGCCATCATGCGTGGAATAGGAGTTGAATCGAGACGGTTTCGAGATCGCAACTCGAGCTTCACTCCTCATCAACGATCTCCATCTTCCATATTGGATCTTCACCTTAGGCATTTATAAGACCTAAGAGGTAATAATCCATAGGTTGTGTGCATGTGCTTAATTTTGATTCATGATCTATTCATAAAGTAGTAGAAGCTAGAATGATCATGTTCTTATGATCTAGATGATGAAAATTTTAATTCCTAGCATCATCATCTAGATGAACCCCACAAGCTTTCGCCGCGCTCTCGATTACCAAACCATTAACTAATATGTTGAAAAATCAAATAGGAAGAAATATTGAAGTGTATGTTGATGACCTCTTGGTCAAAAAGCAAAGCAACATCCACATCGAAGACCTTGTCGGAACATTTGATACCTTGAATCAATTTCACATGAAGCTAAATCTCACGAAATGTGCATTCAGGGTTACCTCCGACAAGTTCCTTGGGTATGTGGTAACCCAGAGAGGAATCGAGACGGATCTAGACCAAATACGAGCCTTGATAGAAATGTCATCACCACGAAACCAAAACGAGGTGTAGAAACTGACTGGATACATTACTGTTCTTAATCGATTTGTTTCCTGATAGTCGGATCAGTGCCAACCACTGCTCAAGCTACTATGGAGGGTAGCGACCTTCACGTGGGACAAACGGTGTGAAGGTGCATTTGAAAAGTTAAAGGATTACTTTGGTAAGCCACCACTTCTCGTTACCCGAAAATGAGGGAGATGAGATCGGTGTGTACTTGGCCATGATGAAAATGGCTCTCAGCATGGTGCTAATTGAGATCTAGTTGAACGCCCCGTCTACTTGCTCAGTAAAACACTTTCTCCGACCGAGAAAAACTATACTACGATGGAGAAGCTCGTGTTATCCATTCTCCACACCTCTCACAAGCTTAGGCCATACTTCATAGCCCACCTGGTACGAATCATCGCCGAACATCCTCTCAAAGATTTATCATAGCATCGAACCCAACCACTTGGTCAGAAAATAATAATTGAAAAAAAAGATTGTATGGCGTTCCAGGATATATCCAGACCAACAGACCACCTCCAAAGGAATCCAACACTTGCATCCAATCAAGTAGGTGAGTCGATCCGAAGTCTTTATTGTTCACATATGCTGTTAAAAATGTGTACTTTGTATTAAGTCAATACATGGATCATGCTTGACCAACTATAAGGTGTTGGACTTGCCTGGAAATGGCTTTGGTGTGAGGCTAGCTCACCTACGACTAAAAGCGACCTTAGGTGTGGGGCTTGTCAAGAAATGCCTTAGCTGTGAGGCAAGCCCTGCTACAGCTAAAACCTATTGGAAATAATCCTATAGTTGAGGCTCACAACGGAAGCAAATAGTAGGTCCAAAGACCTTGGATGGTGTGCGTTACATATCAAAATTTTTATCGAAACGATCTACACGTGTGTGTGTGTGTATGAATCTAGCATGACAATTGTGTGTACCTTAACAAAAAACTGAAGGGAGAGCAAACTAGAGACAAGCATTTGATATAGACATATTCGGCCGATCGATGAGCTGACCAGAGGGAGTCGATCGATCGGAACTATTGACCTGCCAGTTGACTGATCAAAACTATTGACCTACCAGTCAACCTGTCGACCAGTCAGCCCATCTACTCGTCGACCAGTTGACCCATCGACCTGTGGGACTCTACCGACCGAAGCTGCTGACCGACCAAGGTGCAAATAAACCAGAGGGGAACCCCGCTTTTTTCACCCCAAGGCAGCTCTAGTATTCACACGGAGAGTAGGCCCAAAGATCACACGCCAAGATTTTTTGGTAGTCGTTCCTAGAAATCTCGGTCGGGTGACTGTTACAGGAGAACAACCCACGTCCCGAGATTTTTGGTCGACCAGAAAGGTAAGAAATATCTGCAACCATAACTGCCAAGTGCCCGCAAGGTGGCACGTAGCCCACACGCGGGGCGTTTGCACAGATCATGGAGCACGTCACCAATCCAATCCTGCTCGGAGTACACCAGATGGCAGCTCGAAGCACTATAAAAATATGCCTACCCCCTTAGAGAAAAGGATCTGAATTCTGGAAGAGGAAGTGTTGCTGCTAACTTTTCAGACTTCTCGGAGCTAGATAAAGATAGAGTTGAGAGGTCAGTATTTGGGAGGCCGGTCCTTTCAGGGTGTAAGAGGGTCTAAGTGCGAGTTTGTAACCTGTTCAGCTTGCATTTCTTGCCCCCACCAGGTGGTTTTTTCCCCTTCGACGTTAAGAATAAATTTTTTGACGTAAACCCCGATATACTTGTTCATTGGTCTGTTAGACCGTGCTTTCTAACTGAACCGCTCAAAACTAGAAAAAAACCCTACAATCTTAGCGCCGTCTGTGGGACATTGTCTTCGAGACTTCCTATTGAAACTACTGACCGATTAACTTTTTAAAGCTGATCGGCCAGCTATTCCACTTCAGTGCAGTCTCAATCTCTCGGCCTGAAACTCCCTCAAACAGCTGACCAGTCGACTCATCGGTGTCGACTGGCCAACAAGTTTAAGATTCAAACACCATGACTACACGGTTGAAGATTATGGCTGGTGGACCGTACCATACTCGTTCGAACTCATAACTCCAGTCTAATGCTGCAGCGCTTGGTGATATCAGTAATATCGGATATTCAATTCAACAGCCCCCCGTCTCGGATCGCACCGTCCCACCAATAAACCCTATACTGGGGATCGGAGAGTCAAGCCAAGTTCCAGTAGTAGTCGTGGCCACTTTATAAGGGGTCCTATCTGAAGCCTTTTTAGTGACTATGGTGTTATCGTAGCAAGCGCTCACGACACAGCTTCAGACGATGCAGCGTTGTACGCACAAAAAAAAGATATTGGTCATCCTCACATGAAAACTACAATGCCGTGACCCAGGGAATCGGGGGTGGTGATCCAGGTGCGATGAAGATTTAATCAGGAGATTATGGGAGAGATCCTCCGAAGGGTCCTTTTAATCCACATCCCCATGTTACTTCATACGAGAGCTATGGAGGGGTTGCCCAGGACAGAGGTTTTTACAAGGTTTCGGATTTCTTGAGAGGTCGAGGGTTTTGGCCTTTACTTTTGTCCCTTTTGTGCTTTGCACTTTCTCAGTTAGGGGGCTTTCGGCATCGTTTGCTCGATCTTCTCATCTCCCTTGGCTCTTGCTAGACATTGGCCTCCTTGATCATCGGTTCACGACATCGATTTTGCTTTAGGCATAGGATTTGGCTTTAGCTTTGACTTGGCTTTGGCGTGGCTCTGGCTTTTACGGTACTTTGGCGCTTACGCTTGAATATAGATGGGAGACTTACAGTGCTTTAGTTCTTCTAGGCTTATCGGCTAGAACATATGTTGCTTTTGCTCGTGTTCATCGTAGTTTGTTGGCTTTGGCACCTGTGTTGCTTTGGTGCGGGCTTTACCAGTGCTTTGCTTCGTCTTTTTTGCTTTGGCTTTGACTTTTGCTTAGGCTTAATATTCTTTTCGAATGACGATGGCTATGTCTTCGAGGCTTCTTTATTCTTCCGGTTTCTACCGTTTGGGGATGGAACTTTGGCAATGACAGTTATGGCATTGGCTTTGACTTCTCTTTTTCTTCAGGCTTCTTTGGTATTTTCAGAGTTGAAGGCTTCTTTTGAAGATGGCAGGTGTTGCATCGATCTCTATGCGATGGGTGTAGCATTGACTTTTGTTGGTGAAGACAGTGGGTATGGCACCAATCATCGTGCGATGGTTGTGACATCAGTTTTTGTTTATAAAGATGACGGGTATAGAACTGATCTCTGTGCGACGGTTGTAGCGTCGGCTTTTGTTGAAGACGGCAATTGTAGCACTGATTTTGAGCCTTTTTCTCCAAACTTTCTTCTTCATGCGAGGAGTTGAATCTTTGTTGAAGACGACGCGGTGATGCCGATTTTGATCTTCTTCTCCAGCCTTAGCTTTTGGCATCTTCGAAGTTAATAAAGATTATTGGAGATGACAGGGTGATGCCGACTCCGACCCTTCTTCTCCAAGCTGTTTTCTTTGTGCAAGGAGTTAAAGCTTTGATCTTCTTATGCCAAGTTTTCATGTTGATGAGGACTTATGTGGGCTAAGTTGTTCCATCGAGATGTCGCGCCTTCGCCTCATGAAGCCTTGGGTCATTGAGCATTGGAGCCTCATCTTCTCTAGCTTTGGTCTTCACCTCGAGCGTTGGAGCCTCCTTGTCTTCAGAGCCTCCACGTCTCTAGCTTTGAGCCTTCACCTTTCGACCTTTGATGCCATCCCCCCACCCCTCCATTTATAGGCAAAGGGGGAGGATGGGAGAGATATTACAACGATGATTTTTTGAATCCCTTTAATATCTCTCCCCACAATCGTTGAGATTTGTTTTCCTTTTTGGGGGAAAACAATATTTATCTCTGTCCTTTTTTGTAGCGACAGTTATGGGCAAGATATGGCTCAATCTTTTAAGATATGGGTCATCTTTGCACATTCAAATCGATGACGGTGTGACTTTGAATTTGATTTGTCAAATCGAGGAATCAACACGGATCCACGGTGGGTAGATGTCCGAGCTACCTCCCCCCGCGCATGGTGATTGTTTCTTTTTTTCTTTTATTTTTTTTAATTTTCTTTCTCTTTTATTTTCTTTCCTTTTCCTTAGGGACAGCCACACTGCCCCCAAGGGAGAGGGACACGGTTTTCAAGAAAGGGGACCGGTGGGCCTATTTGGCCCTAACTAGCTTTAGGAGGTAGGCCCGGTGGGTCCCACTTGAATGAGTGGGTCTACTCGGGTCCGTTTGAGTCAGGTCCGGTCCGTCTTTTGTGCGAACCGGTGTACGCGGTCTGTTGTGTGTGAGTCGGTTTTGTATGCGGGCCATTGTGTGTGGGCCGAGTTTAATTCGTGGGCTAATTTTGATGCACAAGCGCAACTACGAAGAATTATACAACCTCGTTCGAGCCACCCCAGTCGGTGTACCAGTCAACCCAGCCATGGGGGTGCCGACAAGCCAGGACCTTCCTATGCAGGTCACTCAGCAGATGCTTGCGTAGCAGCAATCAGGCTTCCAGAACGCAGTCGAAGCTAATCGGTCAGTGGAGGCCCAGAGCATGAACCCCAATGGGAGGGGATTAATTAGACCGAAATCAATTGAACAAAACAATCAAGGCCAGGTGATATCGGTACACTCAGATGTCTGGTCCTGGCTCGGGGCACACCCTCGATAGCCACCCCCGTTCAAGCACCATTCAAGGACAGGTTCAACTGAACCTCGCCATCGGACGCAAAGAGATAGATATCAACACCCATAAAGTGAGAGTCATCGCGCTCGAACGACACCTGCTAGTCAGCAGCCAACTCATACCACTGACAGAGAAAGCATCTAGGGCCGTGTTCGATGACCCACCCCGGAATATCTCAGAGATTGGGGGGAAAGTCAATGAGGTCTTGTGGGGACACGAGCTCCAAATCAGTTGAAAGAAGTAGCTAGCCATTCAAGGGCCTGCTCGGTCGTCGCTCATCGAAAAACTCCACAAGGAGTCATTCCCACATGGATGGAGCCCTCCATGCCTCCCAAAATTTGATAGAACCAAAGACCCCGTGGAATATGTGCTTGCTTTTTGAGATGCCCTGGTCCCCTATGAAGAAGACCATATCCTTTGTCATACCTTCGCCAACAGTTTGTTTGGAACACCCCTTGAGTAGTTTCACAAACTCAGGCGCGCGTCTATTTCCTCTTTTAGGGAGATGAGCATGTGGTTCATTGATCAGTATCGTTGCAATCAACGGGAGCTGAAGACCTTAGAGTCACTCTTCGGGATGAGCATGACTGAAAAGGAGACATTGAAGCAATTCTACTATAGGTTCTGGGCCGAATACCTGAACTTGATAGATATTGACGAGTAGGATCACATGGTGATCACATCCTTCAAGAACATTGTCTAGCCTAGTCAACCAGTCAATGCCTTACTCATCAAGCGCATGGGCAATTGATGAGTTATATTATTATTGAAGGCGTCGATCGCAAGAGGAAAGTCGCAGATACCCGAGTTTAATACGCGGGCATCAACTGGCCAGCAACAGTAAAAAACATCAATAAGCAGTCAGGCGAGTCATCTCAACGTGACCTAAAGCGACAATGATAAGATTGACCGACAAAATTGTTATAGCTCGTGTGTCTTAAGCGTGAATTTTTCTTTATTAACATTAAAAAAGATGACTTTTGTTATTGCTTTAATTAGAATACTACTTTGGTATATGTTAATTCATATATAATAAAGGACCCTAGGGAATACAGTAGGCCACTGAGGCGTATGGTAGGTCCATGCTTGGGAGACCCAGTGGATCGGTTTTGTGTAGACCTAGAATTGAGTTCACAGCTTTGGTGATGCTGGTCGCTTCACTAGGAATAAGCTGTTGGCAAGTAAATGATGTGTTAAAGTCTCCACCACAGAAACATTGGATTCTCATTCACTTGACCAAGCACGATAATTGTGTTGGACAGGAACCAAAATGGTGCACAGATCTATGATTCAGACACTGGTGCATAAACTATTTTACTACTTAGATAATATGTCCTTAACCCTGAGGAACCATGCATACTGAGCCAACCAGTTGTGTGGTGGCTTTGATGTGCCAATATGTGCGGACGTACCATAATCCAATACTATGGTACGTTGGGTTACCCAGCTGGAGTTAAAGTAACACGCAACCCCTATATGTTATCTGATGTCTAAAGTTGATAGATGCATTTTGATGAATCAATTTGTCCGCATAATTAATCCAGGCTTGGCGGTTGTCAGTATGACTAACGATGTTCCGGATTCTAGGCATAGCACCTGAAGGTGTTTGCTATTATAGATGATAAGTCATCAAATCCTAGTCATATGATCGATCGAGATCTGACGATACTCCCTACCGCCTGAGTCGAATCATGGCACCAGTAACATGAGGGACTATAGATTATCAGAGTATAGTAGCGAACAGGGTTACGAGGGAGTAACATACATTTATGATCACTAGAGTTCAACTCGCGTTGCACTCTAGGTGGCAATACTGGTTAATCGGATTAGGACTGATTAGTGAAACTTTTGATGTATCATCAAAACAGTTAATCAGGGATCCGGTTAAAGCTAGAGATCCTGAACCCTAAAGGTTCTACTTTGTCGTTGTCTATATGAACTATTTTTTGACCCGGTTGGACATGTTAGATGCGAAGTAGCGTGATAGAGCACAAGCCCGAAGCCTAAGAACCTAATTCATATGTGTGTAAGGGGTCATAGGGGTATTTTGATAAATACTGAAATATAGCTCAGAGCATATTGAATATGGATCTTAAAATGAGCGGAATAATTCTAAGAGCTCATAGGCACTAATAGAACTCGATTCCAACTAACGTACCTCATTTTATCTCTCTGTCAGCTGTTTCCCACAAAATTGTGTTTTTCGTCTATAGTGTTTTAGAGATAAGGGAAACCCTAAACTGCATGGCTCTATCCCCTTGGAAACCAACCCCTATCATCCCTCCTTTCTAGGGGGCGGCCACAAGTCGCTTACGCTTGCATAAGCCACCATGTGATCGACCCTATACATAAACAAAAGGGGGAAGGACAGGACCTAAGTGGCTTTCCTCTCTCCCCCTTTGTGGTTTCGGCCAAGAAGGAGGAGGAAGAAGAATGAGAAAGGAAAGGAGAACAAAGAAGAAGAAAAAAAGAGAAAGAGGAGGTCTTTGAGGTACGTCATCGACTTCGCTACGTGCCATCCTTTGTTGGCGTGTCGTCCTTACACTCAGAGATAGGACGCTGTGGGTTTCTTCCTTCTTAAAGGACAAGATGCTATCCGATAGCTTCCTTCTTGGTTTTTGTGTAATTTATCAGCAACCATCATTTCGTTCTTCTCGGATAAAAGATTCGGAAGGTATAATGATTCTAAACATTTAACTAGAAGTATACATATCTTTCATAAATCGTAGTATGCCTCTAGGGTGTCTGTATATATGCTAGGTTCAAGATTTGCATGTAGATTATTTTTGTGGAATTAATTGTAATAAAACATATACTACAAGATCCTCATATCTATTTTTTTGCTTCTGCTGCGACTCTGATAAAATGATTTAATTCTAACAAAAACCACAGTGGAATAGGGAGCTCACAGTACTAAACTCCTCGATTGACCAAATCTGGGAAACTATCAAAGATACGCCCTACTTTAAGTGGGTGCCACCACTTCAGCTTGGAGAAAGATGGTCTAGAGACCCATTAAGGTATTATGAATACCACCAAGGCCAAGGGCATACCACCCTGCAGTATCGGGCACTCAAGCACCATATAGAGGATCTCATTAAGGCTGGTCACCTAGACCACTTTGTTGACCTCCCTCAATACAAAGAGAGAAATCCATCGAGAAACTACCATAACCCACCTTCCTGGTCCTTTGCTAGAAAGGCACCAGCTACAAGAAGTAGATGCAGTCTACGGGTATAATGACCCAGTGCCATCCTCCAACTCTGTTGATCGTCAGGTCTAATGTATCGACCAAGCATGCAAGTCAACCATATGGTGCTCGACCCCATCATTCGGCCAAAACCGAAGATGATGAAAGCTGTGATTCAGTTTTCGATAGCCGATTTGATTAGGATAAAGAGGCCTCATAACCATCCTCTTATCATACGACTACAAATAGCTAATTGCTTAGTGAAGAGGATTATGGTTGACTCTGGAATCTCTATGGATGTGCTCTTTCTCAATGCTTTCGAAGCCATGCAACTTGACCACAGATAGTTGGCTAATTCGTCGGCAATAATAATTGGATACACTGGAGAAGCTGCGTGAGTAGTTGGCGAGTCACCCTCCCAATCACAACAGGGCACTTCACTTATTTTACTCATTTCATTGTCATAGAAACTGAGTCGGTATATAACATCATCCTATGGAGACCATGGCTCCACCATCTCGATGTGGTCCCTATTGTAGCTCGCGTGTCCTGGGCATGGATTTTCTGTATTAACATTAATAAAGGTGACTTTGTTTATTGCTTTAATTAGAATACTACTTTGGTATATATTAATACACATATAATAAAGGACCCTAGGGAACACACTAGGCCACTGAGGCGCATAGTGGATCCATGCTTAGGAGACCCAGTGAACCAGTTCTGTATAGACCTAGAACCAGTTCACAGCTTTGCTGATATCGGTCGCTTCACCGAGAATAAGTTATTGGCAAGTAGAGGATGTGGTGAAGTCTCCACCACGGAAATGTGGGATTCTTATTCACCTGACCAAGCACGATGATTGTGTTGAACAGGAACCAAGATGATGCACAGTTTAGTGATTCAGACACTAGTGCATAAACCGTCTTACTACTATAGCTAATATATCCTTAACCCTAAGGGACTATGTACACTGGGCCGACCAGTTGTGTGGCGCTTTGATATGCCAATGTGTATGAACCTTCTATAGTCAAATACCACGGTACGTTGGGTTACCCGGCTGGCGCTTAAGTGGCATGCAATCCCTATAGGTTATCCAACGTCCAGTGTTGGATAGGTATGTTTTGATGAGTCAATCTTTCCAGACAATTAACCTAGGCCTGGTGGTTGTCAGTATGACTAACGACGTTCCGGATGCTAGGCATAGCACCGGAAGAAGTGTGGTCTTATAAATGACAAGTCATCAAATCCTAGTCAGATGATCGATCGGGATCTGACGGTGCTCCCCACCGCCCGAGTCGTATCATGGCACCAGTAATAGAAGGGACTAAGGATTATCAGAGTATAGTAGAGAATAGGGTTACGAGGGAGTAACAGAAGTTTAGGATCACTAGAGTTCAACTCGCGTCGCACTCTGGGTGGCTACGCGGGTTAATCGGATTAGGGCTGATTAATGAAACTTTCGGTATGTCACCGGAACAGTTAATCAGGGATCCGATTGGAGCTAGAGATCTTGAACTCTGAAGGTTCCACCCTGTCGTTGCATATAGGAATTGTTCCCCGACCTGTTTGGATACGTTGGGTGCGAAGTAGCGCGATGGAGCACAAGCCCAGAGCCTAAAAACCTAATTCATATGTATTAGGACCCATAGGGGTATTTTGGTAAATACTAAAATATAGCTCAGAACATATTGAATATGGATCTTAAAATGATCAGAATAATTTCAGGAGCTTATAGGCACTAATGGAACTCGATTCTGGGTAACGCTCCCCACTCAATCTCTCTTACAGTGTTTCACTTTTTGTGAAGGACGTTTTTGTTTAGGCTTCACGATAGGCATGCTGAAACCCTAAAACCGACCCCTCCTTATCCTAATCCCCTTGGGGCTGGCCCTAGCTTGCATAGAGCAGCTGGGGACCAGCCCTATATGAGGAATAAAGAGAAAGGGGCCGACCCAAGCTCTCCCCTCTCTAGAAAACCCGAACCCCTCTCCCTCTTTGTGGTTTCGGCCAAGAAAGAAAGAGAAAGAAGAAGGAGAAAGAAAGGAGAAGGAAGAAGAGAAAAAGAAAAGGATGATATCTCACGGCTCGCCATCATCTTCGCAACGAATTCCTCTGTCAGCTCGTAGTCTTTGCACTCAGAGATAAGACTTCGAGGATTCCTCCCTTCGCAAAGGACATGGTACCATCTGACAGCTTCCCTTGCGATTCATGTGTAGTTCATCATCATTCTCTTCTCTTCGAATCATAGATCTACAAGGTATGGTGATTCTAAACACCTAACTAGATGCACGCATGTCTTCCGTAGATCGTAGTATGTCTCTAGGGTATCCGCATATATGTTAAGATCATAGATTTGCAAATAGATTATATTATAGAATTAATTGTAATGAAACATACACTATGAGATCTTCGGATCTATCTTTTGCTTCTGCTGTGACTCTGATAATAGGATTTAATTCCAATAATTGGTATCAGAGCACGCTTCGATGTTATTTTATGTATAAATTTATGAAAACATCATTTGAATATATGATGGCATATATTTTTGTCGAGGTTCGGCGTAGATCATGCATATGGATTGTACTCTTTATCGTCTCTTTGCAGGTGCCGCGCTGAATAATAATCTGTGATTGCATGCCTCTGGGGGTCGAACCCCGGATTTAATTTTTTACATTAATTATTATTGTGCTTGTGGATTTTAAGGCTCTAGATGGGCGGGGGTAGAGGTTGGCCACCCTCAATTTCTTGACCATGTTTTTTAAGATTATTTCTTTTCTTTCTAGCGAAATTATACACGAATGAGCACTTGCTTGGAGCGTGTTAGTTTTTTGGTCACAGGAAGAAGAAGATGGTGCTACATCCATGGTTCGGATAAGCGGTACCATGGAGTGCAAAGACCCGACAAAAGCATGCACATTGGCGATGATCGGGATCATCATCGGGAGATCGTGCTGAACGGAAGAACAGGATATCTTGGCTATGCTATTCAGGTTCAGGGTTCGAACCTTGGACTTGATTTAGTTTGGATGTTTTTTCTGATGTTCTCTTTACTTAGTGTTTAGAGAACTTCGATGATAATTTAATTATCTATCTTGCTTATGAGTTTGTCTCTAGATCAGACGTAGGGTTAGTACTTAGCTTATAGATTCATCGGTGTCTCTATATGGTTCTAACACGTGTGAATCCGGTGGCTAACTAAAAGGAAAGATGGTAACTGCCCTCGTGGTAGTTCAGGTAGCCAAGTACTGTGCGCCGAGATAGACACAGTGTTAGATTTGTTTAGAGATAACTAATGTCCCCATAAGAAGTATGATAATCCTAGTGGGATGCCCTTTCCCCACATAGCCCTAGTGACTAAGTTAGGTTAGGATTCCACTAAATGATACCCGTTTCTAGTTAACGTTTGATGATATTGTGAACTAATCATGATTTGGTTATGCCACCATTAGGTTGAGGTCTGGCGGAGGTTATCAGATGTCCCTATTTGGCCAGCATCGAAACCTATAATGAGATAAGGTCTACTATGACATAAGGTATCAAATTGTGAACGAAGCGTTATTCTAGTGGGAGTCCTTTCTACGTTGACCTTAGGCTAGGCTCGAGATCTTAAGATTATGGGCAAACTAGTAAAGTATCGGGATCCTTGGAATCTATGTAATGTGATCCTTGCAAGATAGGCGAAAGCTGAGTATTCAAGGTAGGGACTATGATTTTTTCCAAGGATACTAATACTTTGCGGGAAGGTTTGTAATCCTAATGGGAGTGTGGTAAACCAGGGTCTAGGTCTAGAGGGTCATGACCTTTCTAGATATACATAAAACCTCATAAAGAAGGGATGTATAAGAGGTTCCGTCCAAAGGGGAGCCCCTGGCCTCCACAATCAACCGGCTAAGGGTCTGGATTGGAGGTACATAATTCGATATTCCCACCGGGTGAGAACTGTGTTTCCTTCTATACTGGTTTGCCTAGTGGTTTCCTTCGGAACATGGAGAATACTGGTGGTAGTGGGTGACGGTTTTTTCCTGCACCGCGTGAGCCTATGACCCCCCCTGCCAACACCACCTAGATTTGTGTGAAGTATCCGAAAGCTTGTGTGAAGCCGTCGTTGCTGCGCATGGCGGGTCACATAAAGTTGGCCAAAAAAAGACTGGGAGGTCTTTCAATTTGCCATGGGTAATTCTGATGAACACTGGGTCGTAAACACCCCATTGGCAGAAGCGGTTGCATGCTCTCACTGAGATGTTGTCTCAAATTCAAGGCCGATAGTCTCAGTACTCGAGCCCAAGAAATTTAGATTCCTGGATGTCTCCACTTGAGGTAGTAAAGGCATAGCGGCTGGAGTAAATATTATCTATTTTTAAATTCCATAACATAGATTATAGTATACCCTAATATTTGTTTTAAACCATTGTTTACATAAATTATGACCAAGCTCGACCCCCTTGCCTCCATCCTTAATGATAACAAACTTACGGGACCAAACTACGAGGACTAGAAGCGTAACCTAATGCTTGTCCTAAGGGTTGGAAAACACTCAATTGCCCTAGGTACCCCTTAATCGGTCATACTCGGACCAAGTTCTACTGAGGGCCAGTTGAAGAAATGGAAAGACTAGCTAGATACTGATGAGATGTGCAAGTGCTACATAGTGGCATCCTTGCAGACCGTCCTTCAGAAGCAAGTCGAAAACATGGCCTTCGCTTCAAACATGATGCTCTATTTAAAAGAAATATTCGAGGGTCGTAGTTGGGTAACTCGTTACCTGACCATCAAGAAATTGGTGTCCACAAAGATGGCAGAGGGGACTTTAGTTTGGGATCATATGCTGAAATTGTTTGGCTATGTGAATGAACTTGGTTTCTTCGATGTCATCATGGATGCATAGATCAAGACCGATATTTTTCTTGCGTCTTTGTCAGGAATATTTGAGGACTTCGTTACCAATATTAACCTTAACCGGTTGGAGATGACTAACGTAGAGCTCCTAGCGGCGATCTAGGTAGTAGAGGACGGGATAAAGGCACGAGCCCAATCCCTGAACATATAGCAGAATTCTTCTATGAAAGCTAAAGTCAAGTTTCAGAAAAGAAAGTCTAAGAAGTCCGTAAAGATGGACCAAGTGCAGTTGTAGGTTCCTAAGCAGGATGGTCCGGCGAAGCCCAAAGAAAAATATTTCTGATACGGCAAGAAGGGACACTGGAAGGGTGACTATCGCACGACTCCCAAGAAAGTTAAGAAAGGTATATCTTTAATCCACATAGTGGAATCCCTTGTAGCATCCAGTTATTCTCCAGTCTTATGGATTGTGGATTCTGGTTCCAGTAACCATACTTGCAATAATTTGCATCAAGAAGACAAGAAAACTGGGTGATGGTGAGATTATCCTGAGCATGGGAACTGAGATCGTGGCAGAGGCTGAAGCAGTTGGAGATATCGTCTTGCAGTTTCGTGATGGAAGAAGTTTATTCCTTAGAGACATACTTTATGTACCATCCTTGCGACGAAACTTAATTTTTGTTTCCTTAGTGAATAATGAAGGTTTTTCAGTTTTATTTGATGCTTCTGGTGTGTCAATTAAATTGAATGGTTTCTTTGTTTGTAAGGGAAAGACACATAATGGTCTCTATACAATTAACTCCATTCATAACCAGGATAACATAACTGAAGCCTGTGTGGTTAATTTATTTAAAAGGAAAAATACCTTAGATAATCTAACACTCCTTTGGCATCTAAGGCTTGGACACATAGCCTCAGACAGGATTCATAGGTTGGTTAAGGTAGGAATTTTAAGTCCTGATATTTCAGAAAGCCTACCAACGTATGAGTCTTATTTGGAAGGCAAGACGACTAAAAGAATTTTTCGAGCCAAATGTAGTAGATCTTAGGAGGTATTGGAGTTAGTACACACTGATATATGTGGGCCCATAAGTATCCGTTCTATATGAGGCTTCAAGTATTTTATCACCTTCACGGATGATCACTCGAGGTTTGGATACATATACCTAATGCGATAGAAGTCTGAATCCTTTGATAAGTTCAAAGAGTTCAGAGCTGAAGCAGAAAAGCAGACGGGTAAGAGTATTAAGTCTCTTTGATCAGATCGAGGAGGCCAATACCTATCGGATGAATTTATTGGGTACCTGGGTGAGCATAAGATCGTATCCCAGTTGACTACACCAGGGACACCGCAACAAAACGGTATATCTGAGAGGAAAAATCGAACTTTGTTAGACATGGTTCGGATTATGATGAGGTATGCAATATTATCACCTAGTTTTTAGGGATATGCTTAAGAGACGGTAGCATATTCCTTGAACTTTGTTCCATCAAAATCAGTACCTCTAACTGCTTGGAAACTGTGGTTGAAGCGAAAGCCAAGCCTGTAGCACTATAGGATTTAGAGTTGTCCAGCACATATGCGGAAGGATAAGCGAGACAAGATGAAGTCAAAGACTAAGTATGTCTATTCGTTGGGTATCCAAATGGGACAAAGGGTGGTTTATTTTATGATCTTAAGGATAAAAAGGTTATTGTCTCAACGAACACTATATTCCTGGAGCAGGATTATTTAATAGACCATAAGCCTACCAGTAAAGTAGTTCTTGAATAATTACTTGGTACTGATGGGAGTACACGGATAGAAAACGTAGTGGGAGTCGATACCACTAAGATAAACGATACTGTAGAATCGGTTCCTATGGAACCACCGTAGGCTCATCGCAATGGGAGGACCACAAGAGCTCCTGATAGATACATTGGAGAAGCTTTTTTGGTAGATCCAGAGTTTCAGGAGGATGATCCTCTGAACTATGACGAAGCGATGGTATCCTCTGACCATGCAGCATGGCAAAAAGCCATGGAGGTAGAACTGACATCGATGTCCCAAAATTCGGTCTGGACAATTATAACACCACCTCACAACATTAAACATGTTGGGTGTAAGTGGGTATACAAAAGAAAAAGAGGTTCAGATAGTACTATTGAGACTTACAAAGTTAAACTAGTCGCTAAGGGTTATACCCAGCGAGAAGGGATCGACTAAAATGAAATCTTTTCGTTAGTGGCTATGCTTAAATCTATCCGGATCCTCTTATCCATTGCAGCACATTATGATTGGAAGATTTGGCAAATGGACGTCAAGACCATATTCCTCAACGAGGATTTGGAAGAATATATCTATATGTCTCAGCCTCCAGGCTTTATCGTAAAAGGTCAGGAAATTCTAGTGTGCAAGTTGCAAAGGTCCATTTATGGACTGAAGTAAGTATCCAGAAGTTGGAACATGCATTTTGATCAGGCTATCCAGTCTTATGGATTTGAACAAAATATGGATGAACCATGTGTTTATAAGAGGCAGACTGTAGTAGTTTTTCTAGTACTTTACATAGATGATATCCTACTCATTGGAAACGATGTTGGAAAGTTGTCTATAGTGAAAGTGTGGTTATCCTCTTAATTTGACATGAAAGACTTGGGTGAAACGAGTAATATTCTAGGGATCAAGGTAACTTGAGATCGCCAGAACAAGACTCCCTCGCTGTCACAGTCAGCTTACATAGATACTATCTTGGTTAGATTTAGTATGCACAACTCCAAGAAGGGATTGGTTCCATTCAGATATGGAATGAAATTGTCCAAGGATCAAGGTCCTAAGACTCATAAGGAGAGGGCAGAGATACAAAAGATACCTTATGCTTTGGCTGTAGGAAGTCTGATGTATGCTATGCAGTGCACGAGACCAGATATATGCTATGCAGTAGGCATGATGTGCAGGTATCAATCAAATCTAGGTCCAGGGCACTAGACTGCTATGAAAAGTATACTCAAGTATCTCCGTAGGATAAGAGATTATGAGTTAGTTTACTCTTCACAGGAACTGATACCAATTAGATACATGGATTCTGACTTTGCAGCAGATCAAGAATCCAAGAGATCAACGTCAGGGTTTGTGTTTTTATTGGGAGGAGGGGAGCTGTCAGTTGGAGGAGCGTGAAGCAGGGATGCATCACGGATTCGACGACAGAGGCTGAGTATGTTGCGGCATACGAAGCAGTTAAGGAGGCTATATAGCTCAAGAAGTTCCTCACGGACTTAGGATGTGTACCGGGAGCTCAAGATTCTATTGTCCTTTACTGCGATAATAGTGGAGCAGTAGCATAATCCAAGAAGCCAAGATATCACCAGAAGAGTAAGCATATCGAGCGGAAATACTATATTATCCGGGACTTGCAGAAGCGAGGGGAGGTTGCAGTGACTCAGGTGGCGTCTACAGATAACATGGCGGACTCTTTCACAAAGGCGTTATCGACCAAGGCTTTTGAGAAGCACATGGATGCCATGGGAGTTAAGACTGTTATTCCCCACTAGGCCAAGTGGGAGATTATTGTAGCTCGTGTGTCCTGAGCATGGATTTTCTATACTAACATTAATAAAGATGACTTTGGTTATTGCTTTAATTAGAATACTACTTTGGTATATGTTAATACATATATAATAAAAGACCCTAGGGAACATAGTAAGCCACTGAGACGCATAGTAGATCTATGTTTGGGAGACTCAGTGGACCAGTTTTATGTAGACCTAGAACCAATTCACATCTTTGGTGATGCCGGTCGCTTCACCGAAAATAAGCTATTGGCAGGTAGAGGATGTGGTGAAGTCTCTACTACAGGAACGTGGGATTCTCATTCACCTGACTAAGCAAGATGATCGTATTAAACAGGAACCAAGATGGTGCACAGTTCAGTGATTCAGATACTTGTGCATAAACCTTCTTACTACTATAATTAATCTGTCCTTAACCCTGAGGGACCATATACACTGGGCCAACCAGTTGTGTGGTGCTTTGATGTGCCAATATGTACGGACCTTTCGTAGTCAAATACCACGGTACGTTGGGTGGGGGTTACTCAGCTAGCGCTTGAGTAGCATACAATCCCTACCGGTTATCTGACGTCCAGTATTGGATGGGTATGTTTTGATGAGTCAATCTATCCACACAATTAACCCAGGCCTAATGGTTGTCAGTATAACTGACGATGTTCCGGATGCTAGACATAGCACCAGAAGGTATGTGGTGTTATAGATAATAAGTCATCAAATCCTAGTTAGATGATCAATCGGGATCTGACGATGCTCCCCACCGCCCGAGTCGTATCATGGAACCAGTAATAGGAGGGACTACGGATTATCAGAGTATAGTAGAGAACAAGGTTATGAGGGAGTAACAATAGTTTAGGATCACTAGAGTTTAACTCGCGTCGTACTCTGGGTGGCTACGCGGGTTAATCGGATTAGGACTGATTAACGAGACTTTCGGTGTATCACCGAAAAAGTTAATCATGGATCCGGTTGGAGCTAGAGATTCTGAACTCTAACTGTTCCATCATGTTGTTGTTTATAGGAATTGTTCCCCGACCTATTTGGATATGTTGGATACGAAGTAGCACGATGAAGCGCATGCCCGGAGCCTAAGAACCTAATTTACATATGTTAGGGGTCGTAGGGATATTTTGGTAAATACTGAAATATGGCTCAGAATATATTGAATATGGATCTTAAAATGAGCAGAATAATTCCAGGAGCTCATTGGCGCTGACGAAACTCTATTCCGAGTAGCGCACTTCACTCAATCCCTCTTACAGTGTTTCACCTTTTATAAAGGGCGTTTTCATCCAGGCTTCACGATAGGCATGGTGAAACTCTAAAACCAACCCCCCTTATCCTAATCCCCTTGGGGTCGGCCCTAGCTTGCGTAGAGTAGTTGGGGACTGGCCCTATATGACGAATAAAGAGAAAGGGGCCGGCCCAAGCTCTCCCCACTCTAGAAAACCCGAACCCCTCTCCCTTTTTGTGGTTTCGGCCAAGGAAGAAAGAGGAAGAAGAAGGAGGAAGGAAGGAAAAGAAAGAAGAGAAAAAGAGAAGGAGGAGATCTCGTGGCTTGCCGTCATCTTCACAACGTATTCCTCCGTCGGCTCGTAGTCCTTGCACTCAGAGATAGAACTTTGAGGATTCCTCCCTTCACAAAGGATAAGATGCCATCTGACAGCTTTCCTTGCAATTCACGTGCGGTTCATCATCGTTCCGTACTCTTTGGATCATAGATCCACAATATATGATGATTCTAAAAACCTAACTAGATGCATACATGCCTTCCGTAGATCGTAGTATGTATCTAGGGTGTCCGCACATATGCTAAGATCATAGATTTGTATGTAGGTTGTATTGTAAAATTAATTGTAATGAAACATACACCATGAGATCTTCGGATCTATCTTTTGCTTTCGCTGTGACTCTGATAATAGGATTAATTCCAACAGTCTCTTCGTCGGCCCACTAAGTCATTAAATTTTTAACTGATCGAGAACTAATGAGCATCAGAGGTGACCAGTCTTTTCGTAGCAAAGTGTGAGCTAAGTGCCATTCATATGAAGTCGACGTGCCAAATTGATGAGGCGAGTCAAAGGAAGCTGTGGGTGAACCAATCATCATCAACCTCTGGCCAGTGGAACAGAACCAAGCATCCTAAATAATTAAACACCTCCCTGCATCTTGCTTGGAAGCCCCAAAGGACAGGCTCTCACAGAAGACTGACCGATCGGCTGAATTAAAGAGCCGACCTTGTCGACAACCTCACGAAAGATTGATTAACCGACTAAACTTGAAGAACCGACCATGTCAATGACCTCATGGAAGACCTACAGGCTAGCTGAATTTAAAGAGCTAGCCGTGTCGATAATCTCACCAAAGACCGATCGACTGGCTGAACTTGAAGAGCCGGTCATGTCGACGACCTCATGGAAGACCAATCGGTCGATTGAATTTAAAAAGCCTGCCATATCAAGGGGTTCAAAGAAGACCGACAGGCCGACTAAATTTGAAGAGCCCGTCATGTCGGAAGGTCCACAGAAAGCTAACTAACCGGTTAAAATTGAAGAACCGATCATGTTGGAGACCTTGCAGAAGACCGATCGACTGACTGAACTTAAAAAATCGATCGAGTCGAAGGCATCAAAGGAGGCTGCACATCTGGTCGGACTTGAAGAGTCGACTCGTTGGAGATATTGCAAAAGGTAGACCAACCCAAGGAGTGGGAAGCGTCACTCACCATCGAGCCTATACTGTTGTTGCTCGTGTATCCTGAGCGTGGATTTTCTATATTAACATTAATAAAAATGACTTTGGTTATTACTTTAATTAGAATACTATTTTGGTGTATGTTAATTTATATATAATAAAGGACCCAAGGGAATATAGTAGGCCACTGAGGCACATAGTGGATTCATGTTTGGGAGACCCAGTGGATCTGTTCTGCATAAACCTAGAACTAGTTCACGGCTTTGGTGATACTGGTTGCTTCAACGAGAATAAGCTGTTGGCAGGTAGAGGATATGGTGAAGTCTCCACCATGGAAATGTGGGATTCTCGTTCACTTGACCAAGAACAATGATCGTGTTAAACAGGAATCAAGACAGTGCACAGTTCAGTGATTCAGACACTGGTGCATAAACCGTCTTACTACTATAGATAATTTGTCCTTACCTCTGAGGGACCATGTACACTGAGTCAACTAGTTGTGTGGTACTTTGATATGCCAACGTATGCGAATCTACCATAGTCCAATACCACGATACGTTGGGTTACTTGGCTGGCGCTTGAGTGGCATACAATCCCTACTGATTATCCGACGTCCAGTGTTGGATGGGTATATTTTGATGAGTCAATCTGTCTACACAATTAACCCAGGCCTGGTGATTGTCAGTATGACTGACGACGTTTCAGATGTTAGGCATAGAACCAAAAGGTGTATAGTGTTATAGATAACAAATCATCAAATCCTAGTCAGATGATCAATCGGGATCTGACGGTGCTCCCCACCGCTCGAGTCGAATCATGGCACCAGTAATATGAGGGACTAAGGATTATTAGAGTATAGTAGAGAATAGGGTTACGAGGGAGTAACATTAGTTTAGGATCACTAGAGTTCAACTTGCGTCGCACTCTGGGTGGCTACGCGAGTTAATCGGATTAGGTTGATTAATAAAACTTTCGGTGTGTCATCGAAATAGTTAATCAGGGATCTAATTAGAGCTAGAGATCCTAGATCCTGAAGGTTCCACCATGTTGTTGTGTATAGAAATTGTTTCCCGACCTGGTTGAACACGTTGGATACGAAGTAGCGCGATAGAGCGCAAGCCCGAAGCTTTCATATGTATTAAGAGCCATAGGGGTATTTTGGTAAATACTTAAATATGGCTCAGAACATACTAAATATTGATCTTAAGATGAGCGAAATAATTCCAAGAGCTCATAGGCGCTGACGGAATTCGATTCCGAGTAGCGCACCTTACTCTATCTCTCTTACAGTGTTACCTTTTTTGTGAGGGCGTTTTCGTCCAGGCTTCACGAGAGATAAGGGGAAACCCTAAACACCCCCCCCCCCCTCCCCCTCTCCTCATCCCTATCTCTAGGGGGCCGGCCCTAGCTTGCGTATAGCACTTGGGGTCGACCCTATAAGAGAATTAGATAGAGAGGGGGTCGGCCATAGTGCTTCCCCTCTGCTAAAACCAGACCCTCTTCCCTTCTCTCCCTCTGTGTGGTTTCGGCCCAAGAAGAAAGAGAAAGATGAGAGAAAGAGGAAGGAAAGAGAAAGAAGAAGAGAGAAAGAGAAGAAGGAGATCTCACGGCTCACCATCATCTTCGCAACGTATTCCTCCGTCAGCTCGTAGTCCTTGCACTCAGAGATAGGACTTCAAGGATTCCTCCCTACGTAAAGGACAAGGTACCATCCGATAGCTTCCCTTGCGATTCAGGTACGATTCATCATTATTCCATTCTCTTTAGATCATAGATCCACAAGGTATGATGGTTCTAAATACCTAACTAGATGCATGGATGTCTTCCGTAGATCGTAGCATATCTCTAGGGTATCCGCAATTATGTTATGATTATAGATTTGCATATAGATTATTTTGTAGAATTAATTATAATGAAACATACACCATGAGATCTTCGGATCTATCTTTTGCTTCCGCTGCAACTCTGATAATATGATTTAATTCCAATAATTGGTATCAAAGATAGGTTTCGGAGTAAGTTTTATACATAAATTCGTAAAAACACCATGTGAATGTATGATGGCATATGTTTTCGTTGGGGTTCGACGTAGATCATACATATGGATTATGCTATGTATCATCTCTTTATAGGTGCCACGCTGAATAATAATTTGTGATTGTATGCCTCTGGGGGTTGGATCCCGGATTTATTTTTTTCATTGATTATTATTGTGTTGTGGATTTTAAGGTTCTAGATGGGTAGGGGTGGAGGTTGACCACCCTCGGTTCCCTAGCCATAGGATTGTTTCTTTTCTTTCTAGCAAGATTGTACACGAACGAGTACTTGCTCGGAGCGTATTAGTTTTTTGGTCACAAGAAGAAAAAGATGAGCGATCTAAGATACTACATCTACTGTTCGAGCAAGCTGTACCATAGAGTGCAAGGACCCGGTGAAAGCGTGCACGTTGGCAATAATCGGGATCGTTGTTGGGAGATCGCGCAGAACGGAAGAACAAGATATCTTGGCTGTGTTATTCAGGTTCAAGGGTTGGACCCTGGACTTGATTCAGTTTGGATGTTTTTTCTATTATACTATTTACTTATTGTTTAAAGAACT
Organism: Chamaelirium japonicum; assembly: GCA_947650365.1. NCBI lineage: Eukaryota > Viridiplantae > Streptophyta > Magnoliopsida > Liliales > Melanthiaceae > Chamaelirium > Chamaelirium japonicum. Next base: position 48,683 of record CANTAL010000344.1, read on the forward strand.
CCGATGATAATTTATTTATCAGTATTGCTTGTGAGTTAGTCTCTAGATCAAGCTTAGGGTTAGTATTTAGATTATGGATTCATCGGTGTCTATATATGTTTCTAACACGTGTGAATCCGGTGGCTAACTAAAAGAAAATATGGTAACCGTCCTCGTGGTAGTTCAGGTAGCCGAGTATTTGCACCGAGACAGATCTAGATGCAGTATTAGATTTATTTTAAAGATAACTAATGATCCCATAAAAAGTATGATAACCCAAGTGGGATGCCCTTTCCCCACATGGTCCTAGCGACCAGGTTAGGTTAGGATTCCACTAAGTGATACCCATTTCTAGTTGATATTTGATAGTAGTGTGAACTCATCATGATTTGGTTATGCCACCATTACGTTGAGATCCGACGGAGATTGTCGGTTGTCCCTATTTGGCTAGCATCGAAACCTATAATGAGATGGGGTCCACTATGACACCAGGCATCAAATTGAGAACGAGACACCATTCTAGTGGGAGTCATTTCCACGTTGACCTTAGGCTAGGCTCCAGATCTTATGATTATAAGCAAACTAGTGAAGTATCGGGACCCTTGGAACCTATATAATGTGATCCTTGAAAGCAAGGCGAAAGCTGAATATTCAAGATAAGGACTTGATATTTTCCAAGGGTACTAATGCTTTGCGGGAAGGTTTATAATCCTAGTGGGAGCACGGTAGACCAGGGTTAGGTCTAGGAGGTTGTAACCTTTCCAGACATGCATAAAACCTTATAAAGAAGGGATATGTAAGTGGTTCCCTTCAAAGGGGAGCCCCCGACCTCTATAATCAACCGACTAAGGGTCTAAGTGGGAGGTACGCAGTTCGATATTCCCACCAGGTGAGAACTGTGTTTCCTTCGGGACGTGAAGGATGCAGGTGGCAGTGGATGACGATTTTTTTCTGCACCACGGTAGCCTATGAACCCCCCTATCGACACCATCTAGATTTGTGGGAAGCATCCGGAAGCTTGTGTGAAGCTACCGCTGCTGTGCATGGCGGGTCATATAAAGCTGGCTAAAAGGAGACTGGGAGGTCTTTTAGTTTACCGTGGGAGCGATTGAATACTCTCACCGAGATGTTGTCTCCAATTCAAGGCCAATAGTCTCAGTGCTTAAGCCCAGGAAATTTTGATTCCTGGATATCTCCACTAGAGGTAGTGAAGATATAGTAGTTAGAGTAAACATTATCTATTTTTAAATTCTATAAAATGGATTATAGTATACCCTAATTTTTGCTTTAAACCATTGGTTATAAAAAATATGAACAAACTCGACCCCCTTACCACTATCCTTAATGATAACAAACTTACGGGACTAAACTACGAGGACTAGAAGCGTAACCTAATGGTCGTCCTAAGGGTTGGCAAATACTCGATTGCCCTAAGTACCTCTCAATCAGTCATGCCGGGACCAAGTACTTTTGAGGCCTAATTAAAGGAATGAAAAGACTGGCTATACGCTGATGAGATGTGCAAGTGTTATATTATAGCATCCTTGCAAACCATCCTTCAGAAGCAAGTCGAAGATATGGCCTTCGCTTCAGACATGATGCTCTATTTAAAGGAAATGTTCGAGGGTCGTAGTCGGGTAACCATCAAGAAATTGGTATCCACAAAGATGGCAAAGGGGACTTTAGTTCAGGATCATATGCTGAAATTGTTTGGCTATGTGAATGAACTTGGTTCTTTCGATGTTATCTTGGATGCAAAGATCCAGACCGATATTTTTCTTGTGTCTCTGTCAGGAATGTTTGAAGGCTTCATTACCAACTTTAACCTTAACCGGTTGGAGATGACTAACGCAGAGCTCCGAGCGACGCTCCAAGCGGCAGAGGACGGGATGAAGGTAGGTGCCCAATCCTTGAACGTAGAGTGTAAGTCTTCTCTGAAAGTCAAAGACAAGTTTCAAAAAAGAAAGTCTAAGAAGCCCATAAAGGTGGGCTAGATACAGTTGCAGGTTCCTAAGTAGGATGGTCCGGCGAAGCCCAAAGGGAAATATTTCTGATGTGACAAGAAGGGGCACTGGAAGGGTGACTGCTGCGCAGCTCCTAAGAAGGATGAGACAGGTATATCTCAAATCCACATAGTGGAATCCCTTGTAGCATCCAATTATTCTCCAGTCTCATGGATTATGGATTCTGGTTCCACTAACCATGCTTGCAATAATTTTTAGGGGTTCAAGGAGATAAGAAAACTAGATGATGAATAGATCATCTTGAGCATAGGAACCAAGGCCGTGGCAGAGGCTGAAGCAGTTGGAGATATCGTCTTGCAGTTTTTTGATGGAAGAAGTTTATTACTTAGAGACATATTTTATATACCGTCCTTGCGACGAAACTTAGTTTCTATTTCCTTATTGATTAATGAAGGCTTTTAGTTTTATTTGATGCTTCTGGTGTGTCAATTAAATTAAATGGTTCCTTTGTTTATAAGGGAAAGACAAGGAATGGTCTCTTTGTAATTAATTTTACTCATAAGTAGGATAACATAACTGAAACCTATATGATTAATTCATCTAAAATAAAAAATCTCTCAGATAATCTAATACTCCTTTGGCATCTAAGGCTTGGACATATAGCCTCAAACAGGATTCACAGGTTGGTTAAGACATAACTTTTAAGTCCAGATATTTTAAAAAGCCTACCAACGTGTAAGTTTTGCCTAGAAGGCAAGATGATAAAAAAAAATTCCGAGCCAAAGATAACAGATCTCAGGAGGTATTGGAGTTAGTACACACTGATGTATATGGGCCTATAAGTATCCTTGCTATAAAAGGCTTCAAGTATTTCATCACCTTCAAGGATGATCACTCAAGGTTTGGGTATATATACCTAATGCGGCGGAAGTCTGAATCCTTTGATAAGTTCAAGGAGTTCAGAGCTAAAGCAGATGGGTAAGAATATCAAGTCTCTTCGATCAGATTGAGGAGGTGAATACTATCGGATGAATTTATTGGGTACCTGCGTGAGCATAGGATTGTATCCCAGTTGACTGCACCAGTGACACCATAACAAAATAGCATGTTTGAGAGGAGAAACTGAACTTTGTTAGATATGGTTCGGACTATGATGAGTTATGCAATGTTGCCACCTAGTTTTTGGGGATATGCCCTAGAGACAACAACATATACCTTGAACTTTGTTCCATCAATTCAGTACATCTAACTCCTTGGGAGCTATGGTTGAAGAGAAAGCCAAGCCTGCAACACTTTAGGATTTGGGGTTGTCCAGCACATATATGGAAAGACAAGCGAAACAAGATGGAGTTAAATACTAAGGTATGCCTATTCGTTAGGTATCCAAAAAGAACAAAAGGTGATTTATTTTATGATCCTGAAGATAGAAAGTTTGTCGTCTCGACAAACACCGTATTCCTGGAGCAGGATAATTTAATAGACCATATGTAACATCCGCCCCAAACACACAAGATATTGTCTGCTTTGCCCGTGCCCACACGAGAACTTCCCAGGGAGGTCACCCATCCTAGTACTGCTCTCGCCCAAGCATGCTTAACTACGGAGTTCTTACGAATTCTGTAGCGGCGCACGGTTTTAAAACGCGTCTTCTATGTTTGGGAGAGAAAATTATATAAGTAGCTTAGGATCTCCTTCTCTCCAGGTGATGTGGGGCTAACTCATGGCCTTGCACACCTCACCTCACCTCATCCATCTTGGTATTCCTGCCTCAGGAGTCTTGGCTCTTGGCTATTAGCCTATTGGATCTTGGTCGTCACAATCCACCCCCCTTAGGGCTACACATCCTCGTGTAGGGTTAGACCCCCCCATAGAGAGGAGAACTGGCTCTGATACCATTTTGTAACATCCGCCCCAAACACACAAGATATTGTCCGCTTTGCCCGTGCTCGCATGAGAACTTCCTAGGGAGGTCACTAATCATAGTACTGCTCTCACCCGAGCACGCTTAACTACGGAGTTCTTACGAATTCCGTAGCGGCGCACGGTTTTAAAATGCATCTTCTATATTTGGGAGGGAAAATTATATAAGTAGCTCAGGATCTCCTTCTCTTCAGACATTTGGGGCTAACTCATGGCCTTGTACATCTTACCTTACCTCACCTCACCTCATCCATCTTGGCATTCCCGTCTCAGGAGTCTTGGCTCTTGGCTATTGGCCTATTTTATGATCCTAAAGATAGAAAGTTTATTGTCTTAACGAACACCGTATTCCTGGAGCAGAATAATTTAATAGACCATAAGTCCACCAGTAAAGTAGTTCTTGAAGAATTACTTGGTACTGATGGGAGTACGTAGATAGAAAACGTAGTGGGAGCCGATACCACTGAGATTAACGACACTGTAGAATCGACTCCTATGGAACCACCTGCAGGCTCGTCGCTGTAGGAGGATCACAAGAGCGCCTGATAGAACTTTCTTGGTGGATCCAGAGTTTCAGGAGGATGATCCTCTGAACTATGACAAAGCGATGGTATCCTCTAACCATACAGCATGGCAGAAAGCCATGGAGGCAGAATTGACATCAATGTCCTAAAACTCGGTCTGGACACTTGTAACACCGCCTCACAATATTAAAATGTTGGGTGTAAGTGGGTGTATAAAAGAAAAAGAGGTCCGGATGGTATCGTTGAGACTTACAAAGCTAAACTAGTCGCTAAGGGTTATACCCAACAAGAATGGATCGACTATGATGAAACCTTTTCGCTAGTGGCTATGCTTAAGTCTATCCGGATCCTATTGTCTATTGCAACTATTATAATTGGGAGATCTCGCAAATGGACGTCAAGATCACATTCCACAACGGGGATTTGGAAGAAGACATTTATATGTCTCAGCCTCCAAGCTTTGTCGCAAATTTAAAGGTCAGGAGAGTTTGGTATGCAAGTTGCAAAGATCCATTTATGGACTAAAGCAAGCATCCAGAAGTTGGAACATGTATTTTGATCAAGCTATCCAGTCTTATGGATTTGAGCAGAATTTGGATGAACCATGTGTTTATAAGAGATGCAATAAGACTACAGTTATTTTTCTAGTGCTTTGCGTAGACGATATCTTCCTCATTGGAAACAATATTGGAACATTGTCTACAGTGAAGGTATGGTTGTCCTCTTAATTTGACAAGCAAGACCTGGGTGAAGTGAGTTATGTTCAGGGGATCAAGGTAACTCGAGATCGCTAGAACAAGATTCTCTTATTTTCATAGTCAACCAGCATAGATACTATCTTGGTCAAATTCAGTATGCACAACTCCAAAAAGGGACAAGTTCCATTTATATATAGAATGAAATTATCCAAGGATTAGGGTCCTAAGACTCCTGAGGAGAGGACAGAGATGCAGAAGATACCTTATGCTTCGGTTGTAGGGAGTCTGATGTATGTTATGCAGTGCACGAGACCAAATATATACTATACAGTAGGCATGATGGGCAGATATCAATCAAATCCGGGTCCAGGACACTGAACTGCTATGAAAAGTATACTCAAGTATCTTCGTAGGATGAGAGATTATGAGTTAGTTTACTCTTCACAGGAACTGATGCCAATTGGATACACAGATTCTGACTTTGCAATAGATCCGGAATCCATGAGATCGACGTCGGGGTTTGTGTTTTCATTGGGAGAAGGAGCTGTCAGTTGGAGGAGCGTGAAGCAGGGATGCATTATGGATTCGACGACAGAGGCTGAGTATGTTGCGACATGCGAGACAGCCAAGGAGGTGGTGTGGCTCAAGAAGTTTCTCACGGACTTATGATATATACCGGGAGCTCAAGATCCTATTGTCCATTACTGCAAAAATAGTGGAGCAGTAACACAATCCAAGGAGCCAAGATATTACCAGAAGAGTAAGCATATTTAGTGGAAATACTATATTTTTCGAGACTTGCAAATCGAGAAGCGAGGGGAGGTTGCACTGACTCAGGTGGCATCTGCATATAACATGGCGAACACTTTCACATAGGCATTACCGACCAAGGCTTTTGAGAAGTACGTGGATGCTATAGGAATTAAGACTGTTATTCCCTGCTAGGCTAAGTAGGAGTTTGTTATAGCTCGTGTGTCTTGAGCGTGGATTTTCTATGTTAATATTAATAAAGATGACTTTGGTTATTGCTTTAATTAGAATACTACTTTGGTGTATGTTAATTCATATATAATAAAGGACCCTAGGGAACACAGTATGCCATTGAGGCGCATGGTGGATCCATGCTTGGGAGACCCAGTGGATCGATTCTGTGTAAACCTAGAACTAGTTCACAGCTTTGGTGATGTTGGTCGCTTCACCGAGAATAAGCTGTTGACAAGTAGAGGATGTGGTGAAATCTTCACCACGGGAATGTGGGATTCCCATTCACCTGACCAAGCACGATAATCGTATTGAACAGGAACCAAAATGGTGTACAGTTCAGTGATTCAGACACTAGTGCATAAACCGTCTTACTACTATAGATAATATGTCCTTAACCCTAAGGGACCATGTATACTAAGTCAACTAGTTATGTAGTAATTTGATATGCCAACATGTGTGGACCTACCATAGTCCAATACCACGGTACGTTAGGTTATCTGGATGTCGCTTCAGTGGCATGCAATCCCTATAAGTTATCCGATATCCAGTATTGGATGGGTGTGTTTTAATTAGTCAATTTGTCCACACAATTAACCTAGGTCTGGTAGTTGTCAGTATGGCTGATGACGTTCCGGATACTAGACATAGCACCAAAAGGTGTGTGGTGTTATAGATGACAAGTCATCAAATCCTAGTCAGATGATCAATCGGGATCTAACGGTGCTCCCCAACGCCCGAGTCGAATCATGGCACCAGTAATACGAGGGACTAAGGATTATCAGAGTATAGTAGAGAATAAGATTATGAGAGAGTAACATTAATTTAGGATAACTAGATTTCAACTCGCGTCGCACTCTGGATGGCTACGCGGGTTAATCGGATTAGGACTGATTAACGGAACTTTCGGTGTGTCACCGGAACAGTTAATCAGAGATCCGGTTGGAGCTAGAGATTCTGGACCCTGAAGGTTCCACCCTGTTATTTCGTATAGGAATTGTTCCCCGACCTGGTTGGACACGTTGGATGCGAAGTAGCGCGATGGAGTATAAGCCCGAAGCTTCAGAACATAATTCACATATATTAAGGGCCATAGGGGTATTTTGGTAAATACTAAAATATAGCTCAAAACATACTGAATATGGATCTTAAAATGAGCGAAATAATTCCAGGAGCTTATAGGCGCTGACGGAACTTGATTCCGAATAGGGCACCTCACTCTATCTCTCTTACAGTGTTACCCTTTTCGTGAGGGCGTTTTCGTTCAGGCTTCACGAGAGATAAGGGGAAACCCTAAAAACCGCCCCTATATCCCTATCTTTAGGGGGCCAGCCCTAGCTTGCATATAGCACTAGGGGCTGGCCCTATAAAAGAATTAGAGAGAGAGGGGGCCGACCATAGTGCCTCTCCTCTCCTAAAACCTGACCCCCTTCTCTTCTATCCCTCTGTGTGGTTTCGGCTAAGGAAGAAAGTGGAAGAAGAGAGAAAGAGAAGGAGGAAGGAAAGATAAGGAAGAAGAGAGAAAGAAAAGGAGTAGATCTCACGGCTCGCCATTGTCTTCGCAACGCATTCCTCCATCGGCTCGTAGTCTTTGCACTGAGAGATAGGACTTCGAGAATTCCTCCCTTCGTAAAGGATAATGTATCATCCAACAGCTTCCCTTGCGATTCACGTGCGGTTCATCATCGTTCCGTTCTCTTCGGATTATAGATCCACAAGGTATAATGGTTCTAAACACCTAACTAGATGCATGCATGTCTTCCGTAGATCATAATATGCCTCTAGGATGTCCGCACATATGCTAACATTATAGATTTGCATGTAGATTGTTTTATAGAATTAATTATAATTAAACATGCACCATGAGATTTTCGGATCTATCTTTTGCTTCCGCTGCGACTCTGATAATAGGATTTAATTCCAACATATACTCCCTATGAACTTGGGGGAGTCAGAGAACTCGAGAATCACATTCGTTAGGTCATAATTACCAGACCTTGACGTTGTGACATTGACAACATTCCTCATGGTGAACAAAGATGTGTTTGCATGGTCCGTCGAAGACATGCCGGGTGTTGACCCGGAAGCAGCCTTCCACCGCCTGAACATTCAAAAAGAAGGTGCGTGGCCTATGCCTATCTACCAGAAGCCCTGATCGATAGTCCCAGAGAAGGCAACTATAGTCAACATGGAAGTGAAAAAATTACTATGGGTCGGCATCATTCGAGAAGCAAAGTACCCCAAGTAGATCTCTAATATGGTCATCGTCCTCAAGAAGTCCGAAGCCATATGGGTCTGTATTGATTTCACAAATCTTAACCAGGCGTGCCCAAAAGACAGTTACCCGCTACCCCGCATTGATACACTGGTCGACTCAACTACCGGATATGAGAGACTTTTTTTCATGGATGGATATTCGGGTTATCACTAAATCTCTATGCACCATGATGATCAAGAGCAACGACCTTCATCACCGATAGAGGACTACTACTACAAGATGATGCCCTTTGGGCTAAAGAATGCGGGGGCTACCTATCAACGGTTGGTCAATAAAATGTTCATTGAGCAGATTGAGAAGAATGTGGAGGTCTACATCGACGACTTACTTATGAAAAGTCGGAAGAAGGAGACTCATGTAACAGACCTAGAAAAAACATTTGCAACTCTCCGAAGGTATATCATGAAGTTGAACCGGCCATGTGCGTATTCGGTATGACGTCAGGGAAGTTTCTAGGCTACCTAGTCACATGACGAGGGATTGAAGCCAACCCAGAAAAGATCCGGGCCTTGTTAGAGATGCCATCACCCAAGTCATGAAAAGAGGTGAGTGGTGAAGAACACCATCAAACTCGAGTGGTCATATGAATCGGTTCTCTCCAAATTGATTGTCTATATCGTACCAACTGATGACCACCAAGCATGGATTTAATACGACGTAAATCAAACCAAGGAACACACCTCCCGTTAGGGGTGTTGATGGCCTGCAAGAGTGGCATGTTGATGCAACGCTAGCCGGGTAACCCAGTATACAGTGGTTTTTTGTCACATAACTGAACCCTTACACATTGGTGCACCAAAGCACCACACAACTGGTTAGCCCACCAATCATGATTCCTCAGGCTTTATGACCATTTTACCCAATGCAGAAACACATCTTAGTGCATCAGTGTCTGCTTACTGATCTGAGCACCGTATTTGTTCTGTTTGGCCACAGATACTATGCCTGGTGATGGCCGTGGTGGAGAGACCCACGCTCTGTCATCCCAACAGCTTATCCTGATAGGGTGACCAACCCTAATCAGAGTTGCGAACGATTTAGGTTATATGGGACCAGTCCATTGAGTGTCTCACTCAAGTAGATTACTATGTAGCCATGACTTCTTGTTCTGTAATCAGAACATATACTTGGTATGTACCAAGATACAATCTTAAACTATCAACCATATACAACTAAACTATAGGTTTTTATGGGCTGTAGACCTCATCAATTTCAACAAAATGGACCTCAGAGGGAGAGACCAGTCTAGTGAATGGTTTCAAACTGGGTCAAATGTTCCATGTTAGATTTAAGCAATAATCTTATACATTGTTTAAGTATAATTTGACCTGTAAAAGTATTGTGAACCATGAACCTACTGAGCCGGAAACTCACCCCCCTACAAACACCTGTGTTGCAGCACCTAACTTTACAAGAATGGAGGAGTCGACTGAGGATGTGTCTAAGGATCTAGAAATGGAGGACCCTTTGTGCTAGCCCTTCTACAAGGAGGCCCATGAAGCACTTGCACATCCTTTAGAAGAATAAAAGGTTTCCCTTGTTAATGTATTTCCGATTGTAGTCAAAGCATTATAATCGGAACTATGAATGGAATAGAGCTCGCTTTCCTACTCAGTTTATGAGTTTGGAATAGAGCCAAGTTGGTTCTATCTTCACGCCCCAATATATTATAAGTTGTCTAAATCCGTAAAATATCAGGGTGTGCCAATATTCCCTAGATGCTCGCCAAAGCAACAATCCCGGTCCATGGAATCCGGGCAACCTCTCGTATGAAAATTACATGGGAACACCATTCAGACTCCACCAGGCATTAGGGGGCAATCGTAGGTGCATAAAAATATTTACCTTGGCTCGGGATTTTGAGAAGAGTGATAGATTAGCATGGACTATCCCAATAAGAGCAATCAATATAATGACAAGGAAGACAAGCACTAACCCAAAAGGGGACAGATGCTGATACTAGCCTAGGGCCGTGAAAGGACTCTGGGATCACATAGAAGCCCCCAACAAGGAAGAGCATATGACGATCTTTCGTTGCACATTTCACCAAGGCCAAACAATGGGATGTGGTGAAATCCATGGCACAAACTCGAGCACCAACCACCACGAGACATTTTCGGATACTATAGACTAGTAGCATAACCAATGTAAAAACACCACATTGAGAGACTGATGTCATGTAATAAATGGCTACCATCTTTCAGCTAGGGCTACAAATGAGCTGAGCTGAGCCGAGCTTTGGCCTGCTTGAGCTTGTTTGTTTATTGAATGAACCTAAAACTTTAGGCTTGGGCTTGGCTTGTTTAATAATCAAACCGAGTCGAGCCGATCTTTGGTCTACTTGAGCTTGGCTTGTTTAATAAATGGGCCTAAACTTCAGATAGGCTTCGCTCAATTAGTGATCGAACAATCCCTTATCGAGCTTGTTCCCAAACTGCAAAACTAGTCAAAAGTATGGACTATATATGTACGGTATATTCTAGTCATTTATGAGCCTATTCTCGAGCTTGCTCACGAGTCCTAAACAAGTATTTTCGCAAGCCCAACCGAGCCGAGCTTTAGTCTGCTTGAGCTTGGCTCGTTTATGAAACGAGCCAAAACTCTAGGCTGGGGCTTCGCTTGACTAGTTAGTGAACGAACTTGAATGAGTTTTTTGTCGAGCTTGTTTGCAAGTCGCTCATGAATGGCTTGGTTCGTTTGTAGCCCTACTTCCAGCTCTCACTATAAAAGAGAATCTTGGAGCACAAAAAAAGGAGATGTATCTTTGCTTGCTGTAAACAATAAAGGTATCCATGACAGTGAAAGAATTTTCACTCTCTCTCTCTCTCTCTCTCTCTCTCTCTCTCTCTCTCTCTCTCTCTCTCTCTCTCTCTCTCTCTCTCTCTCTCTCTCTCTCTCTCTCTCTCTCTCTCTCTCTCTCTCTCTCTCTCTCTCTCTCTCTCTCTCTCTCTCTCTCTCTCTCTCAGAGTAAGAACTTCAAGAATAGAAACAACATTCTACGGCCATCCACTTTAGGGCCATTAAATCTTTCCGAAGAGAACCCATGCCAAAATAGTGTTTGTTGGGATGCTGATCTCCAAAAGAAGTACTCGTATTAAGCTATAAGATAAAGGAGTAAGTGGTCGAGCCTGGTCGGGAGTTGATCCTTTGGCCTTTTCAGCGATATGCACGTATCTTCATTGGCGTGCTCAAAAGGGTTTTTTTTTTTTTTTTTTCTGGACCGGCAGGCGGTAGAGGATTGGGTGCTAGAGCAATGGCTCAATAAGGTCTGAAGATCGAAATAGAGGAAGACAGTCAACAACTGCTATTTATTATTTTTATGATCTCACGTCTGGATTCGCACGCACAAACAAGACACAATGGCCTTGAGGAAAAGTTCGTTATACAGTGTCCATACCGGGAGTCGAACAGAGAACCTGTCCAACACAGGAAAGAGGACGTGCCACCAGCCACCAGCCAAGAGCCCGTTGGTAAAAAATAGGATCGGGCACCAGCATTAGGGGTGCAACTCGGGTCGGGTCGGGTCGGGTTGGTTCGGTTTTGAGCCAACCCGGAACCGAACCGAACTAGTTCGGTTCTACCATATTGAAACCTGAACCAATCCAGCTTGGGAATAGACCCGAACCAACCCAACCCACACTAAGATCGGGGTGGTTCGGGTCGGTTCTTGGGTTGGTACTTGGTCTAAAAAAAAACGGGTTATTTTGACTTTGCCCCAAAATTTTGCCTTGAATTAGACTTTACCTCTCATATTTTTATTAATTAGACATTACCCCTCAAAACTAACTAATTAATAAAAATATGGGCGGTAAAGTCTAATTAATGAAAATATGGGGGTAAAGTCTAATTCAAGGCAAAATTTGGGGGTTAAAGTCAAAATAACCCAAAAAATAACGGTCATTGGATATTTACTAAAAAGTCGGAAGTCCATATTGGACTTTAGGCTTTAGCTACCCGTTAAGAGTTCTCTTGGTAGTTGGCTAGCTCAACGTAGCAAACAGTTAATGTTTACTCGGGTGCTAGTGTGATGTAGCCTAGAAGACCACCCATGACATATATACGTGGCTTAATATATATGTATGAGTTCGGTTCTCGGGTTGGGTCGGGTCTACCCGATTCTCAACCCGGAACCAACCCATAGTTTGTCGGATCCACAAAATTTAGAACGGAACCAATCCGTTTAGTCAAAAATATCCGAACCAACCCGACCCATTTAGGTCGGGCTGGGTCGGTTCTCGGTTTTACCCGACCCACGTTGCACCCCCTAGCCCGCATCAAGTATGGGCGCCTCGTAATTCAACACTCCTCTTTAAACAACGAGCGAGGGTAGTTTTGTCATTTAATCTCTCATCCGCGCTCCTCACAAGCGGCTTCAGCCGCCAATCTCAAAGGAAACGGCGGCCAGCAAAAGTGACACGCGTCACACATCCAGATGTCTCGTCGAAGGGATGGGAGTTGTGCCCGAAAAGATTTCCCCACTTATGAGCTGGATTTCAAATCCGCGGCGTGGAGTCCGGTGGAAGGACAGCAGCCAGCTGGCTACCAATACGAACCCTGCTCCAGATTTTGAGGCTGGCCTTACCCATCCAGTCTCTAACACCAAACAGCATAATGAACCGATGATTTCCCCACCAAAATGGTATCTTTGTGAGTGGGCCCCTGTGAACAGTTGTGTAGCGGTTATGCCGGTTAATGCTGTACTCACCTGCCCAGCTGATTAGAGCTCTGCAACCAGGACTTTAAAAGAAAGTGGTTTTTCCCAAAATGACCACCAACTTTGTTCTATTGCTCAAACTAAGCAATTGTACTCAAAACGTTACTTTTATACCCTCCAATAATTTTTATACCGAAGTACCATTTTCATTTCAACATCTGGCAATATCCCAACAACCTCCGATAAGGATTTCATGACAGGAAGAAATATCAAGTGGAGTTTTCGACAATCTCAACAAAGAAATGGAGAATGCAAACTCTGGACTACTTACTGACAACATTCGGCGAAAACAATGGAGAAACTATATCCTCGAAGACCTTACATCGACCTTCGGTAAGGGTGATAAGAAGGAAACCCAAGTGGTGGGGTTCTTGAACGCAACCTAAACGTAACTATTGAGTCAAAGATTCTAGACACAACCTGGATGCGAATTGGACGCAAACAGATGAGTTTGTTTGTGTACCAGGATCCAGGACTCAACCAAACGTAACCATTTTGCATCCAGGATGGTTGATTCCTAGATCTTGGACACAACCAATTTGCATCCAAGATCCAAGACGCAACTTAACATAACCGTTTGCATCTAGGATCCAGAGATGCAAGCAGTTATGTTTGGTTGCGTTTATGATCCTAGAAGCAACCAAAAGCAATCGTTGCATCCAGGAACCAGGTTGCTTTTAGGACCCTGGGCGCAAGCAATGCGTTTGGTTGTGTCCAGGATCTTGGATGCAACCAAACGTAATTATTTGTGTTTAGGTTTGTACCTTTATTGGATGTATTTGGCTTGCATTGAACCCGAATCAGAGGTCGCCGAGAGGTTATCAAGATTTTGCTTTCTCCATTCCTTTACCGAGGTCGCCGAAACCCCTCTACTTACGATCATTCTTGTCGTGGAACACTTGCTAGAGGTTGTTAGTAGGTCATTGATTATTTTCTTTCTCCATTGCTTTGTCGAAGGTCGTGAAGATGTTATCAACAGTTTTCTTTCACCATTCCTTCGTCGAAAAGTCACCCAAAATCCCACTATTTACATTTTTTTCTTACCGTTGAACCCTTGTCGGAGGTCATTGAGAGGTCGTCGGTTGTTAGCATTCTTCATTGTTTCGCTAGGGGTTATCAAGATGTCATAGAGAGTTTGCTTTCTCTATTCCTTTGTTAGAAATTGGCTAAAACCTCACTACTTGTGTTTTTCTTGTTGTTGAACCCTTGCCAAAGGTCTTTGGAAGGTGTCGGGAGTTTACTTTCTTCATTTTTCACCGGAGTGCACCCTTGTCTAACAACTAAACGTAAGAGTTCATGTTTGAGACTGTATATGTTTTGCGAAAGAAGTGATGATTTGATATGTTATGAGCATTTTTATCATAAATGAATAAAGTATGAATAGGTCGGGACCATGGAAGCATTTTTATCATAAATGAATAAAGTATGTTGTGCTGTCCAGACCCCCTACTTGATTTTTCAGATCTCTACAGTGATGGTTGGGACCATGGATAGGTGGTCAGGACCCCTTGTGAGGTTCCCATACCTCTGTTGGGTCTTGGGCACCCACAGGGGTTCAGACCGCTGGGATAATTGTAGTCCAAACTACCCCACTTGACGGTCCAGACCGTAGTAGGGTCATTCACCCTTATTTTGGGTCTGGAACTCCTCTTTGGACGGTCCGAACCATGTCGGGATGATACGGGTATCATTGCTTATCTTGGACGTTTTTGAAAGGGTTTGTTTTCTTCTTGAAGGAAGGGGAGAGATTCTTTTCAAATTTGGTAATCGCCTTTAATTAACCTTTCTTTTTAGGGAATCCCTAGCTTGTTTCGATTTGGAGCACTTGAAGGAGATGAATCCCTTGATCCCTATGACTCTTTTCGTCTAGTTTTTGTGCTTAAATTTGTGATTATTGTTCTTTTGTGATTTTAGGTTTGATTGATTCTTCTTTAGGTTCAAGTGTGAATCTTCCCTAGTAGCTTGAGCGGACTTTTGTTTGAGCAGGAAAATGGCTTTTTCTTTGGTTCTTCGACATCTTCTTTTGAAGGTCATAAATCTCATTGGTAGGGTCACCTCTTGTTTCGGGGTAGTAAATCCTTCATTGAGGGTCCTCTCATAGGGACTTGGGAGAGAAATCCTTTTAGGATTTTCACTGTTGTGGTTTTGGTGTGGTGGAATCATAGGATCTATATCCTTAGGGAATAGGGTGGTGGTGCCTTATGGTGACAAGTATTTATGATTGCATGTACAAGTTGTGTTGAAAAGCTTGTGGTGCTTATGAGAACGAGGGTGGAAAGCAACAAGGTTTAAGTAAAGGAGGTTATGGGAAATTGCATACAATGGTCATGGAGTGTCGGGGCGAGCAACGTTGTGGAGTACCAATTTGTGGCTACGTCTGTGTATTAGGTTGTGAATTGTTGAAGATTATCCGAGTTAACACAATATACTTTACGTCTCACCTCCGGGATCAAAGTCTTCGATTTGTATTTTCCCGTTCGGGGTTTCCATGTAAATTTTTTTTATGTTTGCTTTATATTAAATTGCAATATTTAGGGCCATGTATGTTTTGACACTGTAAAGCTTTTGCATGCCTCAGTCCTAGTGAGAGATTTAGAGAGGCGAGAGAACTTGTACTTTACATTTATTGGTTAAAATTGACCAAGTGTTCGAGATTATTTGGATGCAGGAAGAAGTAGCACATGCCGAGAAAGAGTATTACAGCTGAGCCCAAGGGTCATTCCGTAAATTATTATCCCTAATGTACCTTGCTGAAAAAGAACAATCTTTGCTTCGCAATAAAATTTGAATTGATATTGTTCCCACCACGCTACAGGAACCACCCTTGCATGGACTTTGCGAATTATAAACCCAACTTATGCTAGCCTTGAATGATGAAACCCTCTAGTATATAATTAGCCTCCTAGGTCCTCACCTTTGATCATACCAAGAGAAGAGACGAGCACACTATTCATTGCATGCAAAGTAAAATATAAAAGAGAGTGTTAGTGAGTGAACATAATCAAGTTTAAAAGAGTAATACAACGAAGTATTTATGTTGCCGAAGAAGGCAATTGAGTGAAACTTTTTATTAGGTCGAGTGTTTCCTCCGTACTCCGAAAACATTCATATTCCCCCTCAATAGTGAATTTCAAAATTCACCCCATACGTTGGTTAACATAATAATTATATGATATAAGCATTTTTTTTTTGGTTGAAAAGCATGCAATACTAGAAACTGTTGAAAAAAATCCTATGGTTGAGGCCCGTAGCGAAAGTAAAGAGTAGGTCCGAATATCGTGGGTGGTGTGCATTACATATCAAAATTTTTATTTAAACACCCTACACATGCGTGTATGAATCTAGCATGACAACTACATGACCCCCTAATATTGATCTAGATAAAAGAATAATATAGCATGCATACATATTTTATTTTTACACTAGACGTACAAGTTAGAAGTCATACCTCCGTGTGGATTCTTTCACCGCAACAAATTTCTTCTTTGTCAATGGAGACGAGGTCGGATCTGCTCGGAGAGGCTTTGATGCAGTGGCCATAACTTTTGATAACGAACTCTGATTATGCTAAAATTTGGACTACAAGTAGAGAACTTCAAGATGCAACTTTTGCATCCAGTTTGAGATCGTTTGGACTTCTGTAGCTCCTATACAAACAAAACCATCATTGATCTTCTGTGTAAACTCTGGACAGTATAAGATTGCAGGAAATGTCTTCTAGTTCACATGATCTCGTATGATGCACGGTACCTTGTCAATGGATCTCTGAGTGTCTCCATGCAACGAGCCTCTCCGTCTACGAAATTTCACACGAGAAAGGCGAATCGAGGACCGAGGTCGCAAGCAAGGGAGAAGACGAGAGAGAAAGAGAGAGAGAGAGAGAGAGAGAGAGAAAGAGAGAGAGAGAGAGAGAAAGAAGAGAAGAAGAGAGGAGTGGCTAGGGCTTCAAGCTAGGGTCGACCCCTCTCTCCCCTTGCTCCTTTATAAGGTCGGTCCCCCCCTTGGATAAGGCTCCTAATAGATAAGTCTGCCCCCTCTTTATCTCTATTTTTATCTTTATCTCTTCCTAGATTTTTGGAGTGGGAATGACCAAGTCATACCCCTAAACCCTATCCCTATGGTCGGCCCCTATAATGGAGGTAATAACCTCCTAAAAACTAGGGGACTGACCTTGCTAGTCTCCCATCACATAGGGCCACCCCCCTAGTACATGGTGATACTTTGGTTTTTTCAAAATGCCATCATGCCACTAGTTGGCCATCCCACGTGTATGAGAACTTGCAAGACATACATAAGTGGGGTGCACTAGTGATTTCACTATTCATTAGGGTGCCTTTAGTAAACACATAGGGTGTTTTTAGTAAAGTCAACTAGTCAACTCGTAACATGTTCCACCTATGTGGCAGGGTCCACTTATGATAAGAGATGACTATGCGTGTCTTTGTACCACAATAGGGTTTCCCTTTAGCATACATATAAAGTTACGCATCTACCCTGCGCTAGTGCGATGCACACACGGGGCATAAGGTTAGACTCTATGCTTCTTCTAACTACGTCCTGTGTTTCGAGGAGATGGTTTAAGGACGGTATATTATATGGATAAGGTAGAACCATTAGGAACCAAGGTTCATGGCTTTCAGCTTGGACTCGATCGATACACTACCTGAGTATACCATCGATCCTTTGAGTCCGAGTTAACCTGTGTAACCATCCAGAGTGTGACACATGCTGCACTCCAATTCCCTCGGACTTACTATATTCTCTCGCATACTCTTGTTCTCCGCTTAGTAATGGTAAACCCGTTGTCCCTCCACTTGGTGCCATGACCCGACTCGAGCGGTGAAGAATACCGTCAGACTCGAGTACTCATATGACTCGGTTTCTTCAAGGTTAATCATGTACATCATACCTTTGATTATTCTGCCAAGTAATCGGATCCAGTCAACAGTCCAATTGATGACCACCAGTCCTGGGTTTAATACAACGCAAGTCAAACCAAGGAATACACCTCCCGTTAGGAGTATTGATAGCCTGCAAGAGTGGCATACTGATGCGACACCAGCTGGTAACCCAGCACACAGTGGTTTTAGATTACGTAACTGAATCCTCACACATCGGAGTGCTAAAACACCACACAATTGGTTAACCCACCAATCGTGGTTCCTCATGGTATATGACCGTTTTACCCTAAGCAGAAATATGGCTTAGTGCACCAGTGTTTGCTTATCGATCTGTGCACCTTATTGGTTCAGTTCGATGTAGATATTATGCCTGATAATGATTGTGGTGGAGATACCCATGCTCTATCATCCCAACAGCTTATCTTGATAAAGTGACAAACCCTGATCAAAGCTGTGAACGAATTTAGGTTACATATGACCAGTCCATTGAGTCTCCCACTCAAATGGATTACTATGTAGCCATAGTTCTCTGTTCTGTAATCAGAACACGTACTAAGGTACATACCAAGATCAATCCTAAGCTATCATCCATATACAGCTAAACTATAGGTTTTTACGAGCTGTTGGCCTCATCAATTCTAACAATCTCCTACTAGGTCTAACGAGAAAAAACGATATTAACCTCTATAGCTTCTACATATTGCACAAAAGTCTTTGCAGGAATTCGTTCAAGGAATCAATAACATTATCTACAGATGCTATCTTAATTACCACTACTTGCTTTTCCTCCTTACTGTTGGATTAAGTAGGAATTATCCTTCTTAGTCTGGACAAGTCTTTAAGGAAAAAGAGCTTTAGGAATATCATACGGGATAGATGAATGTGCTTTCGAAGGTAGCTAAGGAGTAGGAGTGCTAGCATCCTTGGGAGGGCTAGTATCCTTGAGAGTCTCTTCATTACTTTCATGGTCTTCAGAGAGTCTGACCATGTTGTCACCTTGTCTTTCACTTCTTAGAGTAGTTATGGATTGAACTTGTTCTCGCTCCATAGTGGAAGTTGTTACAATACCAAACTGCCATTTAGGATTGGGGATTGATTGACTAGGGAATTTACCTTTTTTTCTTTCAAATATTTGGGTTGCCAGTTGACCTATTTATTGTTCAAGTTTGGAAATAGAGTTGGAGTTCAACTAGACAGAGGCTCTTACTTCTTGCAAAGCCTGATTATTACATTGCATAACTTGTTGACTTTGTTGCATGAAGACTTTGAGTGTATCCTCTAGGAAGTCTATGTGGATTGCCTTTGATATGCTATGTAAGGAGGTTGAGGATGTGGTATCGAAGGATATTGTGAAGGTGGACGAAAGTAAGATTGGAGTTGTGGGGACTGTCCACCTACACTAATCTGAGGCTGGGTTTGCTTCAAAGAAAAGTTCGGATGATTTCTCCAGTTAGAATTGTATGTTTCACCAAAATTATTCCCAAATGGTTTTCTAAAGTTGTTCAGCGCATTAGCTTGAGTTTGTGGGTAGTCAAAAGATTGGGTTGAAGAATGGCACAATTAGGAAGCATGCATGAGACTTAGATATATAGAGCAAACTTTTTGTGATTGTTGTTGATGTCCTACTTGGTTTGTTGACTCTATTTGTTTACTTAGGACTAAGGTCTCAACCTTGCCATTGAGAGCTTCAACCCTAGCTCTAACGTCTACATCGTCATGGAATCAAACAAACCCCCTTTTTATTTGAGATGAAGCAGAGAAAGAGTTATCATTGAAATTTGAAAAATCTTATTGATGGGAACTTTCTGCAAGAGTTGCAATAAAGTTATAGGCTTCTTCATCACCTAACTGTAAAAAACATCCTTTATTTATAGATTTAATCAAACTTCTATTAGTTTGCGTCAATCCATTATAGAAGTATTAGACCAATCGTCAGTTCTCGAAGCCATGATGGGGATACTTAATAAGAAGATTTTTAAAGCGGTCCCAACTTTCATAGAACTTTTTACTCTCATCTTGGGTGAAATCAGCTATTTCCCTCCTAAGGGCATTGGTTCAGGCCATGGGAAAGAATTTATTTAGGAATTTGGTCACTAAAGCATCCCATGTTCGGATAGATTAAGTAGGGAAGGAGTTTATCCAGACTTTTGCGTTATCCTTCAACGAGAATAGGAACAACCGTAGTCGGATCGATTGATTCATCAGAGAAATTTTGGAATTTAAAAGTTGCACAGATTTCAAGAAAGTACTTAATATGCATATAAGGTTCCTTTCAATTTAAAGCATGAAAATTAGGCAGAAGGCTAATGATTTTTGGTTTAAGCTCAAAGTGTGTTGCAGTGGTCGTAGGCAACACAATGCATGAAGGTCGGTTAATGGTAATGGGGGAGAAAAGATCCTTAAGAGTTTTAGTTTCCTCTCTTTCTTCTGCCATTGTGGATATTAAAGGTTCAAGACTTAAAGATTCTAATGTATTACTACGAACTAGACTTTGTGTATGATCATGAATCCACGTGGACATACAACACACAAAATAATAATAATAATAATAATAATAATAATAATAATAATAATAATATTATTATTATTATTATTATTATTATTATTATTATTATTATTATTTTACCTAGCCTAAACTAGTAGAAGGACATGTTCTTACTAAATGTAACTGGTTTCCTTAAACAAGTCCTTGGTAACGATATCAAAAACTTGTTATAAAATTCTAAATTACTCACTCGCAAGTGCACGAATCGTGAAACTCGTAGTACAGCGAAGCGAGGTCAATCCTGCAAGGACTTGTTATTTGTCAGAAACTATGCTTGAATCTAGTTCAAATCTATCATAATCTAGTTAACAAAGGATTTTGAAATGTTGATTAAAAGATTACTAATGCGAAAAAAAATAATTTAAAGTAAATAATTAATTAAAGAGGAGAAAACTAATGAATTACGGAGCTTAGATATCGGGGTTTAACTTGGGATATCTTATGGCATTGTTTTCTCGGTTATTCGTGTTTTTATCTTATTTATATACTAGAATCAACTGGATTTAACCGGTAGATTAAGATTTAAGGATTGTTAGGTATTATAAAAGATGGATTAAAATATTAAAATAACTCGTCATACATCATATGGAGTCTAAACATCATACATACCCATAGTTCATAAAGAATCAAGAGGACTACTCAAGCATTCAATATACCCATAGTTCATGCAAGATCAAGTGAGCATGATAATATATGATTCCATTTAACATTCAATCCTAAACATTAAGATTCAAGTCTAAAAACCAGTTAAACATGATGAGAGAGTTAAAACATCAAAGTTATGATCATGCTACACAAATTTTTAATCATAAAGTATGCCCGGAGTCGATACAATATAAAGAGAATTCATGAACACCAAATTATCTTTGATGTTAATTTCAAATGGGATTTAACCATGAGCATTAAAGCACTTAGATAATAAACCAAGAAAATAACATTCCATAAAACACCTAGCCTAAGCTAGGAGTTTAGCCTAGCATACTATTTGAGTACATCTTCATCATACTGATAGAACGATAGAACCCGGATAAAGGTGGAATTATATGCTCGGCTTTTGCTCCTCACTCCTGACGAAACGCCATGGTGACCAATGATTGATACCTCGTGGATACTGGATGGTGGATGAAGATGGTTTGTGGAACGGATGATGGCTCTCCTCTTTTAGGGTTTTCGGTAGGTGATGGTGGAACCTCCGGATAATGAAGGTGATTTAGAGATAAAGATAGTGGTCAATGGTGAAAGATGGTGATGGAGGCCCTCTAGGGTTTCGGTGGGTGGTCATCTATATAGAGGGGGGATGGTTTTCGGTTTTAGAGAGAGGAAGAGCATTGTGAGTTAGTTGGTAACCAAGAGATAGATCGGTTTAAATGAAACTGTGAGTAGCGCCCCCTGGAGGGGAGGAGTTCGTAGGATTTCTAGGAATAGAGGTGCGATCGAGTCGGTGATAAAGATCACAAAGAGATCTGGAGATAAAATGGACGTGAATGAACGGAGTTTTAAACTGGACAGCTGCGATCTGTTGGATTTGTATGGTTCTCGGTGACATCTAGAAAGAGAAAGAGATAGAGAGAGATGGAGAATAGAGGCCGAGAGAAAAGGGGATGATCAAGAGGAAAAGGAACGGCTGTGATTAGTTTTAAGGAGATAGGGGGCAGTTATGGAAAGAGAGAGAATTAAGGGTGAGAGAGAAGGTGATCGAGTGATATAAGCAAATTTGGAAGGAGATAAAAGAGAGATAAAATCGGGATTAAAGAGAGAAAGAGAGGGAAGTTCACGAGGGGGGATCTCATGCATGGATGCAGACAATTGCGATGAGTTTAGAATAGGGATCAGACAGAGAGAGAAAAGAGGATGGCTGTGATCGGTGTTTAGAGAGGGATAATGGGAGAGAGAAAGGAGGGCACCTGCAAGCTTCTCGGAGATGAGGAGATTGCAAGATTGAGAGAGAGCTGGTCGGGTTGAAGAGAGATGAATCCCAAAGAGAGAGAGGGTGATTATGATCAAATTTGAGAAAGGGAGAGAGATACGCAAGAGGAGTGAGAGTCGGACGTGCATGACTCGGACGGCTGGAATGGGCGGATGTGATCAACTGATCTTGAGAGGGAGAGAAAGGATCTTGTGAGGTGGAGGAAGAGTGAGAGTCCGAGCGGGATGAGAGATTGAGAGAGATGGAGGAAGAGTGAGAGTCCGAGCGGGATGAGAGATTAGGATCAGAGAGAGAAGGGACATGCACGAGCTAGGATCCAAGAAGGCTGGATGCCTGGATGGGCGATGGGGGACATCATGCATAGCTGCCGGCTAGAGAGAGAGAAATGAGGAAGAATAAAGGAGAAAAAAGAAAGAAAATAAAATGAGA
The DNA here is from genome assembly GCA_947650365.1 of Chamaelirium japonicum. Lineage (NCBI taxonomy): Eukaryota > Viridiplantae > Streptophyta > Magnoliopsida > Liliales > Melanthiaceae > Chamaelirium > Chamaelirium japonicum. Next base: position 71,543 of record CANTAL010000344.1, read on the forward strand.
GAAAGAAAGAGAAGAATAAAAAGAAAGAGAAGAGAAATAGGCTAGCTTTGATGACCTTCATCTGAACCATATTATCAAGCCACCATCATGCTCTTTTAAGGTCATCAGCATTCTTGTGGTTCTCCTCTAATTTGAATCATATGATGCATGGGTCCAATGAAGTCATCTTTTGGCCGAATTATCGCAATCATCCGTCTCTTTGTTGTTCTTTAGAAATGGCCTTCAAACAAGTTGTGCATGCTCCATTGACTCGCCAGGAGAATATCCATCGCTCCATCATGATACCCTTGAGTTATCTACGTCGAGAACCAGATAAATTTTTTGAAAAACACACATGAAATGATACTTGTAAGGTTATTGTGCGATTATCGACAAAAAAGGATAATTTGGACTATCAAGCTTCGTATTTTTCATGCATGCAATGTACGTATGAGAGTGAACCAATATGCCGTTATGTTCGTATGAAAGTCTACTATGTAGTGGTGCAAAGAAAATCATGTAGTTTACGTGTAACATAAAAGTTTTACATAGGATAGTGACAATATGTGTATGATAATAATAGAATAATTAGCACCAATTGGCTACTCAACAGTCACCATTATAGTAAGAGATCCGGGGGGAATGTCAATGTGACTCGATCCAATTCTTGAAAGAAACCATAAGTGACAGTCAAATTCCGTGGAAGTAGAGAGGTGAAATGAAAACAAAAGAAAAGTGAATCAGCTATACCCCTTGTTCTTGCAGACGGAAGGCACATGAAGAGTGCTAGCTTAGCAAACTTTGGAACTTGAGCACATTGAGGAGACAAAGCATTCCAGAGAAATCTAATATGACGAAGATACTTACAAGCTGGGAGTCAACTATGGAAAACTTTCCAAACATAGGGCTTAGCTAGAGGCAATATGTGGTTAGATCATAACACCTTCCAAGGATGCATCGAAGTAGCAGAAAGGAGAGGGGAGGGAAGAAAGGCCAAGGAGGAGAGTAAGGCATAAGCATGGAGAATCGAAAAGGTTATAGACTGATGAGACCCCCAAAATAGAGGTTATTGTGGATGAAATTGTAGAGTAGCAAGTAAAGAATGCATCATATCTGTAATGACCGGCACTCCAGTGTGTTTTCGCTCAGGGCAACCCGGTTTGATTTAAATATTATTTTAATGTCGCTGCTTGAATAATTGCTTTCACTAGTTGGAATGTTGTTGGTTGTACACGAGCGGGACCAGGCAGTGGGTCCCGGGTACGGGTCGCGAGACAACATTGGAGGTGTAGTCACACAAGCTTGGGAGCACGTGTATCGAGACATAACATGAATATTATTAATATAATGATAAAATAAACAGGGTGGGTAATCTGTCGGACCCGGCGAGGTTCGCGCGTCGGTGCGTCTCGGCGCAACCTGAGTCAAGAGTGAGTCAGGCCCAAAGCGAGCCGAGCAGTCCCCGCCGCCGCCCCAAATCCGCCGACCACCGCCCCTCCTCTCCCTTTAAAAAGCCAACCCCTCTCCCCCTTCCCTCCTTCAGCCCAACCCCTTTTCCCCCCACCTCAGTTTGTTGAAAAAAAAAAAAAAACCAGAGAAGAGATGAGAGAAACCAAAGAAGAAAGAGAGAAACCAGGGGAGAGAGGAAGAAGAAGAAGGAGAGGAGAGGGAGGCGCGCAGCGGCTGCGGCAGTGGCACCTCCTCCCCGGCGACGGCCTTACCCCGCCACCACCTCCTACCCGGCGACGGCCTTACGTACCCCACCACCATCTCCTCCCCGGTAACTCCCCGACCCCGCCACCATGTCCTCCTCAGCACGCAGCGTACCTGCAACAACAGAGACGGCGCCGCCGACCTCCAGGAACCCCACCCGAGGCAAGCCCCTACACCCTGTCCGTTTTTCTTTTCCACGCATGCACTATGCACTTCCACACCACGGGTCCCGCCGGCAAGAAACTAGACCACCTCGGTGTGAGCGGTCGCTCCCTAGTGGTACCCCTTGGCGCCCACTTCGCGTCGATGGAACGGGGGATGACAACCGACCACCGGAGGTGGAGTCGGCGCGGTGCAAAACCCCCAGGTCTCTTGCACTCTTTGTTGGAGAAAAAGGGGACAAATCCGTCATTACATATTTGTCCCGGGTTAAATGGTAATAAAATAATAATAATAATAATAATAATAATAATAATAATAATAATAATAATAATAATAATAATAATAATAGAATAAGGGAAGTGTATATAAGGTGGTATGTACAGTTGGGTGAGCAGCGCTTATAACCTACCTAAGTGGTCGGACTCCCCTTAGTGGGTGGGCCCCACTTAAGGTGGCCGGGTCCCACCACCGTGCGGTAAATAGTTGCCGAAACGGTTTTGGCCGTCATTTTACCGTCTAATGTCGGAATACGACAAAACCAACGGCATCAGACTCGGTTCTCCGAGACCTATCCGTTGGCGATGGGTTGACAATCACCTAATATAATTACCGAAATGCCCCTATCTGGGGCCCGGTTCAGCAAACCTTTCATCGATCGTAACCTTTAGGATTGGACCCCGATTGTCGTGAAACCAACAACAATGAGTCCAAAATTTTAGGATCTACTAATTGATTATAGGTTGAACCCTACTAGTGATAGTTACCAAAATACCCCTACTGCGGGCCCATGTTCAGTCGATCTCGCATTAATCGCAAACTTGCGGTCCGGACTTCGATTGCCGCAAGACTGGCAACAACGGGTCCTAATTCTCGAGACCTACCCAACTATGTTACTGGAACCTAGTGAGTACCCTCTGAGACTTAGGGGTCCACTTTGGCCTATAAGACATGTCCTTTTGAGGGCCGAACCTATTTTGGGGCCGAGTTTCCCCGTACCCTACACCGTATAAAAATCGTACCTGATATCGTTAGGAATATTGTACCCTACTTCTATTTAGAAGTTTGAAATAGATTCCATAACCAGGGTCTAATGGCCCATAGATAACCATGGTTTAATGACGTCTAAAATTCTCGACTCAGCCAACTCGGCCCTCAACCTATATTACTCGGTAGCAAGCAATAATCATAGGTTGTTGTGTGAACTTGGTAGTTCGTGACTATCGCGATCGAGCTATGGGCAGAGCGGAGATGGATCAGGAGCAATTAACGGGAGTTTGTGCACGATCAACAACCAGGTGAGATCTACTCCCCTTTCCGCGGTCTTTACTAGTGGGAAATGAGAACAACTAGGGTAGGTGTCCATGGTACTGCATGCGGGTCCCGCTGGGCATCGCCGCATGTGGTCACACGGACCCCTCCTTGCATGCGAAGTCGCGAGTCCGGTGACGCATGCTTTAAAATATTATTAAAATAAATATGCCTTAAAATATTAATAAAATAATCATGCTTTATAATATTAATAAAATAATCATAATTATTGCATGGACACCGTAATTATGTATTTTTCTTAAATTAAAATATAATTTGATTAAATAATAATTATCGGGGCCCACCCTCCTGAGTGGAGTGTGGAGACTTGGGCACACGGGAATACGGGCGAGAGTAATTTAGGTTTATTGTGATGCATGGGTTGCGAGAGTAGTGCGGGACCAGGGTTAAAATGTTGCAAACTATTAATCACCGTATACATTTTTAATTGTCTAAGTATATGTATAAAAATAATTATTTACTGTTGGAGCATTTAATACTTTGTTAAAATGGGTGAAATTGAGAAGATTAGGACCCCGTGCGTGCAAGGGACGTGAACCACCCTGTGCGCACAGCTGAAGATCAGTAGGCTAAGGGGTCACGGGAAAGGATTATGGTAAAGCCAATAGGTGGTGCCCTCGAGTAGGGATTGGCCTAGCAATTCCTGTCCCGGGGTAGTTGGAGACCCTAAAAAAAGCAAGTTGGGTGGTAGAGCTCCACCGTGAAAGACGGGAAACCCCTTATGATTATATGGGTGGCTTTGCGCATGGTGTCGGAGTATGCGCGGCAAGAGAGTTGGCCCTATACATCGAAATAAAAGGCCCTATAGTAATGCCCGACCGGGGGCAGGATGAACAAAATATCCGGGGTTCACATTATGATAGATATTTTATCTGATTGCTAATTAACAACTATGGACTCTTAATGTGGATTATAAAATTGTAGAGCATGATAATCTAGATGGTCGTTTTATTGTTCATTAATTCTATAGAATATTGAATGAACTTTATGTTAGACAATCTAGTGACAGTAGGTATTAGACTGCTGGTAGGATTATGACTACTAAATATAATATAATTTAATTAGATTGGTTGTCTCATATTATTAAAAGCTACTAGGATGTCACTAGCCATTAATTTGGCTAATCTCCCAATTTCCTATTGGGGGCTACTCTTTCTCACGAGTAGACTCTCTTACAGGTCTGGAGGTTTAGGAGTTGCAATTGGAGGCCAGAGGCTGAGTTAGAGTTGTGATAATGTTCTATCTTCAATGTATCATCTTGTAGTTTTTCTTATTCTAGCAATGTAATCGATTGGATTGGAATAAAGATTTTTTAGTCTAGTCAGTGTTTTATAATTGTTAGTGGTAATGATCCAGCTGAATCTTTTAGGTAGGCCTCTCCTCAAGGCCTCAATCCTAGGGTAGCTCACTATGAAAACATAAGTCTTAAAGTGACCTAATCAACTAGCCCCGTAGATAGGATCCCTCAACCAAGGCCAGAGTGCTAGAAAGCGGACAAGGTTACTCGGCTCACCATCAGAGGCTTGAGTCTCGTGCTCCCTTAAAAGAGACTTCTGTCAGCATATGGGGTACCGGTAGGCCGCACATGCTGAGAGAATAGCCCGGTTAAAGGTCAAGCGTGGTCATCTCTATTGAAAAAAAAAAAAAAATTAGCTCTCTTGGTTTCCTCTTAATAAAATATATATATATATATATATATATATATATATATATATATATATATATATATATATATATATATATATATATATATATATATATATATATTTCTTCAAGTTTTTAAAATATCCATTGTTTCTTCCTCCTCCTTCTTCTTTATTTAGGAGAGCCGCAGTCTTGTGAGAAACCCTAATTGGTGTAGTTAGTCGACCAAACCCTAAATCCCTTGGTTTTTCTCAATTCACACCACAGGGATCGGTACCGGATTTCTGGGGCGTGACACTATCAGGAGGAAGAGAAATGCTATTCAGCCCGAAGGTTTTCCCAATTTCGCCGGCCCGATTGACGTGGTAGCGTGCAACTGGTGCTGTTAAAGATTTTAAAATCGGTAGTGGGTTTCAGTCACCAGTTGCACGCTGCCACGTCAATCGGGTCGGCAAAATTGGGACAAACCTTCGGGCTGAATAGCATTTCTCCAGGAGGAAAGGGAGCATGCCCTTGATCAAGCCGCCACTCCAGAGATAGAAGAAGAAGGACATACATGCGATTCAAAGAGGCCATCAGAAACATACTGACCAAGACTGCCACCCAGGCTATGGAGACAAAGCCCAACCAAGAGATAGCCAAGGGTTTATGAGAGGGCTTTGTAAGACTAGAAAATAGAAGGAGGTGGAAGAAGTTTGGAGGAATAACCAAATCTCGATCTGTGGACTATTGGAGGTTAAGTTAACAGACAATAAACTTCAAAAAATCAGAAGGATGTTATCAGATAAGTGGAGAGTTTGGGGGAATGGAAGTCTGAAAGTTCGACATAGAATCTTGATTTGCTGGGATAGCTTGAAGTGGAGCCTCAACCTTGTCAGGTTTTAACGGCAACAAGCCACAGTTTTAGCAACTTCTTCTTCAAGGATTACATTTGTCTGCACAGTAGTTTATGCCGCAAATTCAGAGAGTGTTAGGAGAATGCTTTGGGATGAATTGAAAGGTATTGCTTCCAATATGGTTTATCCATGGATAGCAGGAGGAGACTTTAATACTATTAGATTCACTAATGAGAAGTTAGGAGGGCAGCAAGTATCCCCCCCGAAACTAAGACTATTTAATGGCTGCTTAGTAGAAGCTGATCTTTGTGATCTACCAGCAAAGGGCCACCTTTGGTTCTGGAGTAATAGGCAGGAAGCAGGTAACAAAATTTGGGAGAGACTGGTCAATTCAGGTTGGGTGAATTTATTCTCTTCGTCTTGGGTAGACTACAAGCAAGAAAGATTGAGTGATCACTCACTCTCCTATGGTTGTGAAGGGTTTAGAGAATAGAAACTGGGGACCGAAGACTTTCAAGTTCTTCAACAATTGGGGCTCAATTTCAGGGAGAAGAATCACATATAATATTTTGTTAGCCCATGAATTGGTGAAGGATTTTCACAAGAAGAACTCAGCAAAAAAACTTTGCCTGAAGTTGGACCTAGTCAAAGCTTATGACTCAGTAAATAGAGCTTATTTGTTGCATGCTCTTAAGTGGATGGGGTTCAGTGAATGTTGGATGAAAATGGATCAAAGCGTGCATCTGGTAACCATCCTTCTCTTTGCTGGTAAATGGCTCGTCTACAGGATACATAAAATCTATTAAGGGATTAAGGCAAGGTGATCCTTTATCACCATACTTGTTCACAATTGTGATGGAGTGCCTTTCTCTAGAAATGGAATGAGGAATGCTTAGACAAGATTGGAAGTTCTATGCTATCGGTAAGGGACCTCCTGTGTCTCATTTGATATTTGCAGATGACTTGATGGTCTTCATAAAACCCACAACCAAGTATTTGGAGAAGCTATTGAAGATGTTTGAGAAGTTTGGGGAAAAGTCAGGCTTGAGAATGAGTAGTGACAAATCCAAGGCCTTCCTCTCAAGGAAATGTCAAGATTTGAAAAGCATGGTTGAGAGCTTTGGTTTTAGTGTGGGGACCTTACCGGTAAAAGGAATCCAATTCCATGCTCATGAGAATTCAGAAGTTAACTTCTGGATTGCCCCTTGGATAGAGGGGATGAGTCCTATGGATCTAGTTGGTGAGAAAAACAAGTTGGAACAAGATCTTTACATGCCCTCAGTCGGAAAGTTTATAGCTAATGGAAAGTGAAATTTACATAAAATTGAAATAGAAGAGCTATAGGACATTGTTGGTAAAATTGAAATCTGCATAAAAGGAAAAGAGTCTATGAGCTGGAAGGCCGGACCCCTCAGTAAATTCTCATTCAAATCAGCTTGGGACCAGGTAAGGGACCATGGCAATACGGTGGACTGGAAAAATCTAGTCTGGAAGAGTCCAATTCCTCCAAAATGGGCAGTATGTAGCTGGAGAGTGATGCATGTGAAACTTGTAACTCTCGACATGTTACAAAGGTTTAATATTAGCTTGGCAAATCGGTGCTACCTGTGTTGTACTGCAGAGGAATCAGTGCGACACCTTTTCTTCAAATGTGAGTTCGCTGCAGAAGTGTGGAGTAAGCTTTTTTTTTGTAAGTGGTATCAAGATGAATATGGGAGAAGAGATGAAGTTTTGTGGTTGGTTGTCGTGCTTTCACCTTGTCCGGCCTAAGTAGTAGTACTACTCAGGCTAAGTAGGCTTATTGTAAAGTGCCCCTCATTTTTTTTTTCTTCTTTTGATTTATATTAGTTTTACTTTAAAAAAATAATAATAATTGCCTTTTAACATTTGATAGTCAATTTAAATCATCCTTCTATATCTGGGCATGAGACCCACAAAACAACTTAAACTATTATAAGTTTTATGAGTATTATATAATATTTTGATTCTCGGAGGATAATCCGCGAGCGTTTCGCATACGAATGAGAAAGAGATATAAAAGAACCCCGCCCCTTCAGTCTCTCGCTCCCGAACCAACGACCACACTTGTGTTTACTCCCTTCTCTGACTTGAGCGTCGGAGGGGCCTTGGCTCGGAGGTGAGCTACTCCTTCTGCCGATCGGGTGTGGCCGACGAAAAATCCCCTTTACAGTAGCCAAGGGTTCATAAGATACCTCCCTCTTAAGCCTGTCAAAGGGTAGTGCGGCCAGGGTAGAGTTGGGGTTAAATTGGGCCCGACACTTTGTTTTAGGGGACCGACCCTAGCCCTTCAAGGCCAAAAAATAATGTGCTCTAGTGCTGACTCTCCAAGGGCTAGAAGTCCTAGCCCTTGGAGAGTCAGCACTAGAGCACATTATTTTTTGGCCTAGGACCGAGAAAGGATCAGTTTAATGTCATTAAGATAAGGATTATTGACATATTTATTTAACCACTAAGGTAATTAAGCAAGGGTTAAAATCTTTTTTTCTCCCTTCCTTCTATATCTGGGCATGAGACGTTCAAAACAGCTTAAATATTATAAGTTTAATGAGTATTATATAATATTTTTAATTCTAACTCATTCGAACTTGAAAACTCCAATTTCCTCATAACCACAGTAAGTGACTGACTAATGACTTGATTAATCACAATTAGTCATTGATTTAGCTCCTTAATTAGTAATATATACGGTTTTTTTACAAATAAACCCCTATAATATTCTCTATTTATATATAAACCTCTATAAAAGTGATATTTGCATTTAAAGCCCTCAATTCATTCAAATATTACATATTGACCCTTGCAACTAGCTGACATCCAAAACGAGAGAATATTTTTGATTTCATCATTAACATTTTACCTAAACTCTGTAAATATCCCTCCAATATGAGTATTATTCGGATTATGTCCAAGTTAGATTCGGGTTATAATGTCTCTGTTTGTTTTCGATTAAGTCCATGTTCAGTAAAGATATGCCACTTTAAGTAATTAAAACCAACGATAAATCGATTATTTTTTCTTTAGATTAATAAATAACGTTCAAATGAAGAAATATTTTGAAAATGTTCATTCATTTTGGATGCGAAGTAACTATAGGGGTCGATATGTAAATATTGGATGATTTAAGGGATTTATAGATAAATATTAACAATATGAGGGTTTATATGTAAATAGAGAAGATTAATGGAGTTTATATATAAATAGAGAAGGTTGTATGGGCTGATTTGTAAAAAATTATATATATATATATATATATATATATATATATATATATAACAATTTATATATATGGGGCATCAGATTTGGCAGGGTCATGTAGGTTTTCTTAGCCCGGCCCTTATCATGGAGGACTTTTCAAAATTTGGCCCGGCTCAACTCTCAAGTCCTTGGAGAACCGGGAAAGACAGGGAAACCTCTCCAAAGGACTAGATTGACACACCTACTCCCCTCTATACACAAAAGGGCCCTCCATGCACACGAGTACCATCTTTAGCCCACGAGAATGTAGCACAAATTCACCCGACACTTTGTTTCGGGTGGCCAATTTGGTAAATTCCCTTCCTCTACTTCGAGCTGAGCCGACAAGCCGAACCTCGGACCGGCTTAAGGAGCGGGGGCAGGACCGTAAGATAAAAGGCGACACACACTCTCTCTGTCTCTCTCTCTCTCTCTCGTGGCTGTTGAAGAGCATCGACTGTGCTGCTCAGCTCCTCCTGCTCCCCTTCTGCTCCTGCTTCCCACACTTGGCGCCTCCAAAAAAACCCTAGCTCCTCCGTCGGAAAATCTTCGCAGCGAGCTCCGGCACCTCTACCCGCGTCGATCTGACCGTCCTCCGGCGAACTGGATCCCGGGACCCGGTGATTGCCCTCTCCCCGTAATCCCTGCAGCATAAAGCCGCTGCATTTCTCAAATCCTCTCCGAATCAGCCTGCCGCCCCCCGGGATCGGATGAATGCGAGGTGCGATTTCGATCTCCGATTCGACTTCTCTCGATCCCTGCATTTTTACCTGTTGTTGAGATTTCTGTTTGCTCGATCCGTAGAATTATCTCCCAATTTGAGGGATTCCCGTCTAAATCTCCTGCCTTTTTGCGCGCAGAGTCGACGGATACGCTCCGCATGGCGGGATTTGGGTGTGATCTGATGTTCTGATCTCGAATCAGAGCATTTCCCGGGGTTTGATTTCATGGCATTTGATTTCCTCCCGTTGTCTTCGTTTTCAATCTAATCTTGGGGAGAGGAGGAGTTCTTGGAATGCCGTCTGGTGAGTGCTGTTGTCTGCATTGCTTGCATGCCATCACCTGGAGCCCTCGTTTAATTTCCGATTCTGTAGCTTGTGATTTGTAGCGATTTCTTGATCTTGGTTGCATGCCATTAATCCACTGTACTTCTTCAACTCAAGACTTCAATCTGTCTAAGTTTAGAGAAATCATAGGGTAAGAAAAGACTGGATCTGAATCGAATCTGATGAAATTGGAGCCGCATGTTGAACAAAAACTGCATGTTGTTTTTTTGGCAATTGTTCTGATATCGATCCAGTGATCAGATTGATCAAATTTCTGATCTTGTTGCCTAAATAGGAAATGACTGTTGATCCAATCGACAAAGTTCAGTGAAGTATCGGTCGGTCGATTGAACCATGGGATGTAATTTCTTTGATGACATGCAGGTGGAGCTCATGGAAGCTGTGGTAACTAAAGAGAGTAAGCTAATTTGAGGTGGATTGGATTGGGCTGCTAAATCAGGTAAATGGTGGGTTTTTGGTTATGGGTATAATCTAGTCTTGTGACAAAAATATCGCTATCTCATGGGTTGGCATGTATGCACTCGATCGTGATGACAATTGAGAATTAAATGGGTGGTGGGTCTCTAAAGTGTCCAATTCTCATCTTATTTTTTCAGTCAGTTGTGTTATCTTAACTAGCTTACTGCAATCTTGAGCCTGAACACATGGTGGGTTTTTTGGTGTTGTCCCACCACCCCCGTATTAGGTGTCTGACCTTAACTGGTTTCCGGTCGTGATCCGATAAGCATAGCTTATTATCTTTTGCTGTGGGCCGACCTTGTTCTGAATAATTTTAACACAAGATTTGGGTTCACCCAATAATTTATTAAACGATTCATGTTCGTGCAGGATCAACACACTTGGGTGGGTTTTCTGAAATATGGAACATAGTTTAATCAAGTATACCTGATTTTCCGCAGGTCTTGTTTGACTAAAAGATTTATAGTCAAGAATACTGATAGTCTATAAATAACTTCTGTTGAATTTTAATCATGATTTCTCACAAGTTATGTAGAGTAGATATTAGTCATGGTGGCAATGTTTGTTTTTTGGATGGCATTGAGTATTTTTGTGTATTGGTGAATTTGGTGTGTAGTTGAATTAGGAGGGACATACTATTGGAAAATGATGGAGGCGGAGATATGTTCTTCTCGAGTTTTATCTCCGTCCCGGGAAGAAAGTGGGGACGAGGAGCTTTCCGTGCTTCCCAGGCACACCAAAGTTATCGTAACTGGGAACAACAGAACAAAGTCTGTTTTGGTCGGGCTGCAAGGTGTTGTGAAGAAGGCCGTCGGTCTTGGTGGCTGGCATTGGCTGGTAAATAAACGTTTCTCATCGTTCGTTAATACCTCATCATGAAGTTTTCAATCATCATCATTATTGATCGTTATCTGTTCATTGTTGCAATCATCAAATATTTCTTGATGCCTTGAGCTTCTTCTGATAGCTTGTGTTGTGAATGTGGTGCACTGCTAGGATACAATCACATCAAGTCCAAAGTAAAATATAAACAAATGTCCTGGTAGATTATTTTCCAATTATGCTGCATGTAAATGTAACTATACTGCTTTTTTAGGAGTTGGTTCGCTTGCATCAGTGTGATCGCTTGCAACCCAATTCTAAATTGTGTTTATCTGTTGAACCAAGTTACAAGTTTGAAATAGCTGCCAAGAGAGCATGTTTCCTTTCTACTCTTGTACTGAAGGCATTCTTTCTTTTTTCCCTAATTGCTCGTGTTTGTGATTTTGGAAAAATATCCTACTAATACTAACAAAAATATCACGATTAAAACGCTACTTATTGTTGTGGTGTTTACCATACTACTTTTTCCTGTTTTTTGAAAACTTCATGATTCTTCAAAAAAAAATCATGATTTTTGTGTTTTAATCCAGATTTACACGTTTTAATCTCGTTGTATACTGCTCATAAATTTATTGGAACATCTCTCTCTCTCTCTCTCTCTATATATATATATATATATATATATATATATATATATATATATATATATATATATATATATCAAATTCTATATCCTCTAGGGGCATCAAATATGCTATTCAAATTAATGGTTATAATGAACGGTCGATAAAGCTTTTAACATTTGATGACGCTAGAGGTTATAGAATTTGATGTTTTTTGGTGAGGATGATCAACTTGCAATAGATAGCATCCCCACCAAGTTTTATCAAATTCTGAAACCTCTAGGGTAGATAAAAGACGGCCTGTAATTGCATAAGTAACTATTCCATAATTAAGAATATCCCTCCCCTAGGGGAGTGCTTAGGTGAGGTTTGCGGTCCGCAGCCGTCTGATGCACCCGCCGCGTGCATCGAATGCACGGAGTGGTGCATCGGACCGCAGACCGCACCTAAGCACCCCCATATATACACACACACACACAAAAAAAAAAAAAAAACCTTCTACCCATTTTCCTTCGACTCTTTCTCGACTTTTTAGTAAATTTTCTGACTTGATCTCCCCTATCCGAGTTTTTCCAGACTTCCGACTTTGTAACTTTGGTTCCAGGTACTTAAGAATGGGGTTGAGGTGAAACTGCAAAGGAATGCTTTGAGCGTGCTAGAAGCGCCGACTGGGCATGAAGATGATGACGACGACATGGACTGTGATAACTCTTTCTGCAGTAGCTCTGACATGGGAGATAAAGACATGGATTACTGTTAGTATATAGTTTTCATTAGTCATTAGTTTCTAGATAAACAAAGGTGGTTTCGTGAAACAGCGTCAAGGTCCTTCCACTCACATTCTTGTTGAATCCTCCTTTGTGCGCAGCTAGCATCGAGTTCCACAAACCGACAAAGCCAAGGGTTAGGCATACGAGGCCATGGACATCTTCGGTGAAGTCGAATAGCCGCAGCAGCTTCAGAGATGTCCAATCCCATGGTTATAAGCCTCAGACGGTAAGAAACTGCTCACACCTGTTATTCCATTGCTCTCTCTGTGCTGATTTTGTTGCCTTTACCACACCGCGAACATCCATCTTCAGTAAAAGATGTAGTTAAATCTTAAAACGTGACATTTTAAAAAAATACATGAGCACATAAGGATTTCATTTTCTCACTTATGTATCATGTTAACTCGACCTCCTGGGGAAGGGAAGCATGAATGGAATAAAATTCTGTGCGCTGCTATTTGAGCACACAAGCGGGAGACAAAAGCAAACACACAGCCGATGTGGGGTGGATCGGCCAGCGCTTGGGGTATTTTTGGATGCTCCAGTCCGCGACCAGTGATGCTACAACGACTGTGGGCTCTCTTATGCCCCCCCAGGCTGCGACCAATGCACCCCACGTCGGCTGTGTTCGCTTGTGCCCCCCTTATTTGTACAAATTACTTTCTCGTAAAATTAGTTCCGCGTTGTTACGTATGAAAAATGGCTCTCAATTGGGTTACTGATGATTGATGGGCTGTAGTGCTGACACTTGGTTTTAGCATCAACAGAGGGTAAATTTGGCGAAACTCGGGACGACGACCTTGTGGAGATATTGGAGGCACTTCAATCTCGTGAGTTTTTTTTCTTCTTTCTTTCTTGAATGCCGCCTTTGCATGCAGAAGCACAAGAAGATGACATGTATGAAATTTTTTTCAGGTGAGCATCAACCCCAACCCATCCAAGGAACAACTGGTCCAAGTCGTCCAGCGCCATTTCTTATCTCAGGTATCGAACGAACGGCAATCTGATGCAACATTCTCTTTCTAAGACTGAACCCAGCTGCGAATTCATCTATCTGATGGATGTTTGCTTGTTTCCCATTTGCAATAGCAACTGGATGAGGTGCAGGTGATTGTAGGCTTCATCCGCTCTGCAAAGAGGCTCAAGACCCTCTACTCTTAGAGAGAGAGAAAGAGAGAGAGAGAGAGAGAGAGAGAGGATCAATGTAACAGGGTAAGAGAGAGAGATTTGAATGAAACAGGGTAAGAGCATTGGTGGGTGAGTCCCTAACTCCCCACATGAAGCGGTATTATGTACACTCAGAATAACGTAACGTAGGGCTATGGTTAACAAACTGATGGATGTGATGGAATTGTGTTGGTGGGCTTTGGCATTGCCGGTGTGGGACCCTCTCCATCTGTCTCTTGTTGTTTTGGAAAGGGGAAGCTCTGTTCGAAGTGAACGGCGGGGAAGCCGCCCACGTCAGCATTTATGTCCCTTTGTATGTTCAAATAGAGGGCACACGGAAAAATCAATGTTACGTCTAGAAATCCGCTGGGAACGTGGGAGTGGGTGGGGGGGGGGGGGGGGGACAGGCTGTAGATTACGACGTTTGTCTATTCGTTGGGCAGAGTGTCTGATAATGACAAGACAGGATGGGGGAGGGTATCCAATGATGCCCGGGATTCACAAGCAAGTTGCATCGCTTGTTAATGCTTAATAAGTGACCCATTAGGGCAACACAGCAAAAGACCTTCATGACCTTCAAACCAGATAAATGAGTTTTTTATTTTATTTTGGTGAAAGAGATAAATATCTCAAATCTACTCTAGTAACCTAGGGGTGTAAACGGATTGGTCTGGTTCTGAATCGGACCGATCTCGACGATTTTGTAAATTTGGAATCAAAATCGGACCGTTAAGAGTATGAAATCGGATTAAACCATACATAAGTGGTTTGGTTTTGTTCCAACCGTGTGCATAGGGTTCCTTTTTGCAATTAATACTTTATAACGATGATTTTATGATATGTATAATTTGTGGGTGCAAAATCTAGAAAACATCCAACAGTGGGATCTACCTGGGGGGCCCATGAAGAATACAAATGGGACTCACCAGTGTTGCTTGGAGCCCACGAAGATGATTATGGGCTTGCCAGTCCAGTCTGGAACCAACAGAGACTGTTTGAGGTCTGGGTAATCTCTCCGGATATTTATTAGAATCTCAGATATTTTCAAAGTTCTATAAATATCAGATCCTGTAAACAATCAAGATTAGAATATATTATTTTCAACTTCGTTTTATGTTTTCCAAAGTTTTATGAGCCTTCTGGCGATCAGACTCTAGTCAAGTCTATTTCACTCTCTGTCTACTTGGACAAGTACTACTCGATCTGTCAAGAGTAGCTTGGTTTTTTCAGAATTAGTGGATTCAAAGGTTGCGTCTTACCGCACGGAGATATAGTCTTCGGTCGAACTTCGTCACCACATCTTGTGTCTACTCTATTTCTTTACTCAATAGTGTCTGCTCGACAGCTCAGCACTTTACAGTACACCACATTTAAAATTCAACTCTTAGTCGACTATTGGCGAGAGACCGTACGGTGGCCGTAATCTCCCTATCAGAGTTTGGCATCGTTTGTAGGATCTTTTCCTATCGATCTGCGACCTTTAAGCTTCCCAGCTCTTTGGTCAAGCAACAACTTTAGATAGTCTGACCAATCTGTTTGTCTCCATCGCTATACCGAATGGCGAAGACATGACCAGTGGATCAGTCAGAGGAAAATTATCTATATCCAGACATTCAACAGTCTACGACTCACTCTCTGAGTCGCAGGCATGAGACGAACCAACAACAGACTGATTAACAACCTATCGTGAACTCTCAGAGTCACCGGTCAACAGATCAGACCTCTCAGCCTTAACTTGGAGGACATCCTCCACAGCCGTGTGTTGTTCCCCAACGACAAGGGAAGGCACACGTCTCTCCGATCGCAAATCCTTCTTCGGCATATCAAGTCTCTACTGAAGATTTCCAACTCCTGACTCTCATGAAGCAGAACTCTGCCCTCATGCTAGAGCAAGACATCATTCGACAAGCTGACTCTGAGGCAGGGGTGAACGTTCAACCTTCCATAGTTGGCATCAATGACGAGGCAAATGTTTGCCAGTCAAGGAATCTAACCCCTGAGCCCTTAAGATGATCAGTCGTCGACACTTTTAAAATGGTAGCGTATCTCTTACCGGCATGACTCTTCGTGGATCCCCAAAGGTAGATAGCCTGGGACCGCATTAATTAGCTTGATCGATATGCACCTCTATCCGAGTCTGAATCATCCTCCGATCACTACATCATCAAGAATGCTTGAGAGGAGTTTCACACCCCTGCAGTCAAGCATCGGGCGCGTGTAGGCCGCCTCCTAGCAGAGTAACACATTCCGAGAAGACAACAGAGTCTTTCTCCTCATTATCCTCCTCTTGTTCCACCCTATCAACATATTGATCGGAGGAACGATCATGCTGCTGAAAGATCACTCTATTGGGAAATTCTACAAGCTCAATTCCCAAGGAGTTGGAGACTTCCCTCACTCCCAAAGTTCGACTTCTTAAAGGGAGACCCGATGATGCATGTCCTGGCATTCAAGTAGTCCTTGACACCCTATGATTCTGACAACCAAATTTTATGTCGCACTTCGCAATAGCCTCGACGAGCTATCGCTCGATTGGTACCATAACCTCCCAAACCGGTTCTATCTCCCGGTTTGGGGTTTTGACCGATCTCTTCGTTCGGCACTATAGGCTGAACCTCAAGCCGGAGAAGAAGCTGTACTCACTTGATTGACTCCAGATGGGGACGGATGAAACCCTCCGAAGCTTTACTCAAAGGCTCCGGAGCGAGCATGCTGATCGGCGTATAAACATGTCGTATCTAAGCCATTAACTAATGATAAATCACGAGAATTATGCTTTCAGATGTTCTGATTACTTGCATCTCTATGATCTACAGGAAAGGAACCACAAGTGAAAGGAACACATTAATAGTAGCACAGCAGACAGAATCACTAAAGGCAACCACTAGAGAGGAGAATTCCCAGGGCAACCCCTATGTGCAACCCGATAGACAAAAGAAAAGACATGATCGATCGATAGGCCACGAGGCCCGATCGATCAGGAATGCCGGCTTCCTACAGACAAAGACTTTGCGATTTTCGATCGATCGATCACAAGGCTTAATCGATCAGAGAGCGCCTCTTTCAGCAGACAGAGACTTTTTTAAGTCAGATCAATCGGCCGCGAGGCCCGATTGATCGGAAGTGCCCATTCGAGCCCCACGATGACCTAGATCGGACGATCCAGATTCACCACGGGAGAACTACAACTCGCATGCGTCGGGAACCCTATATATCCATGTTTCGCTTGAAGAAAGGAGAATCCAAATTTTGGCTCGAAGTTCGTCATCTCCGGAGGAAAATCAAGAGAAGAAGAAGAAGAAGAAGAAGAAGAAGAAGAAGAAGAAGAAGAGGAGCCGCCATTGATCCACGCTCTTTCTCCATCAACATCCCTTCCATAACCTTCACCATGAGAGGCTAGTCTCTCTTTGGGGCTTCGATGAAGCCCTAACCTTGTTTAGTTCTTTTTATACTTTTTAGGCTAGGGTTTTGTAGTTCTAATTGGAGAATGATTAGACAGAGTTTTTATACATTATTCATTGTTCAACTCTTTCGATGTGTTTATTTTCATGATGAAATCTCTATCGATATAATTGAATGAAACTAAATTTTGTCTGACCATGTTCTTTAACGACCCTAATCATCTTGCAAGAGATACACCATGCCTAGGAAGATGGTCCATGCCCTAAAAACACGGACCAACTTTACTAAGATGGTGCATGCCATGTGAGTGATGGTTAGGCATCTTCATATATTTTATTATTCTTTCATGAAATGAGTTATGCCAAGGAGAGATGATCCATGCCTTAAAAAGATAGATCGTGCCGACTAAGATAACTCATGCCGTTAAAGATAATAATTACTTTCGTAGAGACTTGTTATGGTTTTTAATCATAACAAGTCGAAACGTTCTTTTGGAATTGACAGACCATAATCAGTATAATTAGGTTAAACCTTAGCTAGTAGTGGATTCTCCACCCTAGACTTGTGAGGGAGGATTACGGTCGTCATACGGTCTCTCTCCAATAGTCGATTGAAGGTTTTGCCCTTCGGGATGTGGTGCGCTTCGAAGCACTAAGTTGTCATATGCTTAGCTATCACACAGACACTATAGAGTAGAGAGAGTGAGAGAGAGAGAGAGAGAAAGAATTGATGGGATGTGGTAACGAAGTTTGGCCGTAGCCTAAGTCTTCGTGCGGTAAGATGCAACCTTTGAATCCACTAACTCTGAAAGGAGTAGATCTACCCTTGACAGGTCGAGGAGTGCTTCTTACAAATAGACAGAGTGTGGAGTAGTCTCAAATGGAGTCTAAAAACTAGAAATGTAACATCCCAAAATAAAGTCATTATAAGAATTTCTGATAAAAAATTTAAAATAAAAATCAGACGGCACCATTGCGTCCGTCTCGTTGAAACGATCAAAAAACATATATAAACTTTTGTGTTTTGAACCCATTTAAAGCATTTAAAAATATAAAAGAAAAATGGTATATATGAACAAATATAATAGCCAATAGAAGGATTCGAACCCGAGACCCATTTTTATAAAATTTTAAACCAATTTCCTCTAACCAAAAATCCATTTAAACTTTTCTATTCAATTACAATAGAAATAATTGTTATATTAGAGAGGGAATACTAATCGACATCTGTGACCTTTCGTTTCCAATCGAACGGGAACCGTCGCCCAGCTAGAATATGTAACGATCGTTTTGCAATAAAGACCCCGGGACTCTTCGTATTCCCGGATGGCCTATATAAACCCCCCCTCCCTTCCCACAAATATCTTCACACAAGCCCCTCGCGACCCATCGGGCCACCACCACCCGCCGCCAGCCACCACCGCCGCCGGCCACCCGCCGCCGCCGGTCGCCGCCGCTGGTCACCCGCCGCCGCCGGCCACCCGCCGCCGCCACCGGCCACCCCACCGCCGGTCACCCGCAGCCGCCGGCCACCCGCCGCCGGCCACCCATCACCGCCGGCCACCTCGCCGCCGGCCATCGCCGCCGGTCGCCACCCACTTCGGTTAGTTTTTTTTTTATTTATTATTTAAATATTTGGTGGGCTAAAAGCCCATTAAATAATAATTAATTAATTGGGCTGAAGCCCATTTAAATAAAATAAACCCATGGGCCAAAACCCATTAAGCCCAAAAGAAACTTTGATAAAACGACCCTGTTTTAAAAAAAACCGAAGCGTTATTACTATATACAACCTGATCTTTTTACTAAGGGCAGACCACACAATAAAAACCCGTTAAAGCCAACTATTTTGGCCATAACAGGAGCAAACGAACTCCGAATTGAGTCCCGTCTGCGGCCACGGGTTCCTAATGAAAATCTCTACACAATGAATATAAATTTAAAATATTTTAGAAATTACCAAAATACCCCTAAAGAAGAAAAACCTATTAGTTCAAATCGAAAAACATTTCGGAAAATCAGGGAAAAAACTAACGTATTATAGTAACATACTTTCAGGTTCTGAGCTTCCTAAAGCTTCGTCATCAGGAGTAAGAGTCTTCAACGGTTCAGGTAGGGGATTTAAGCTAAGTTTGTTCGTGCTAAGTATATGTTATAGAATGTCGGTAATTTGCTATGGAATGGTAAATTTTGAAATATGTAATCACTTATCTGGGTGTGGGGCTAGCCCTGGCTGAGGCCAAAAAGTTTCCTGGGTGTGGGGCTAGCCCTGGCTGAGGCCAAAAAGTTTCCTGGGTGTTGGGCTAGCCCTGGCTGAGGCCAAAAAGTTTCCTAGGTGTGGGGCTAGCCTTGTTGCGGACTAAAAGTACCCGGGTAAGGACTTGAGATTCCTACCCTGGCGGAAGGGCCAAAAAGGGAATCGGGTGATTAATGTTTTAATTATTTGTTTTTCATAGTCATGTTTACTGCTTTCAATACATATGTTTTAGCATGAATAAAACTAAGTCATTGGTGAGTCAGTGGATAGAACTCACCCCCCTATAGATGATGTGCACCCTACAGAGACCAACCCTGCAGCACCCGAAGAAGATGAGGAGCGATCGGGAATCGACCCAGAAGGAGTTGAAGACCCACTCTACACACCTTTCTATGATGATGGCGGAGCCGGAATATGATGTGTCAATGTGGAAAGTCTTAGCCTTAGGCTTTCGATTTCGAAAAATTGTATCAAACAATGATATTTGTAATAGAATGGCTCAGTAATTTTCATATTTGATGGAATTTATGTATATCAAGTTTTTATTCCTAACACCCCAGTATTATACGGGTTCAATTAATCCGTAAAATATCGGGGTGTTACAACTTGGTATCAGAGCCTAGGTAATAGGTCCTAGGAAGTAAAAATATATTTTGTTAAAAAAAAAAAAACTATATTGAAAGTTTCTTTTTCTTTTAACAGAAACATGAAGTCGAAATTATCTGAAGGTAGCTCATCAGGAGTAATGGTGAAATCTAAGAAGAAAATCATGAAGGCAAAGAAGGAGAAGAAATCGACTACCCCTACTAAAAATGAGAACGTTTTCTATAAACGTTATCGATGTATCTGTGGAAAAGTGGGTGATGAAAATCATTGTGAACACCCGATGTTCTTCAAAATAGTTGTGGGTTATATGTAAAAGAAAATGTAGTAATGGTTGGCTATATGTAAAGTGACAAGAAAATATTTTAGTAATGGTTGGCTATATGTAAAGTGACAAGAAAAGTATTAGTAATGAATGATTATATTTTATCTAAATTGTGTTTTCTTTAAATCTTTCAGACATTATGAATTCACACGAAAATGCTACTCCCAATGAAGAACTAACCAAGGTGTTAAGAGCCCTACACCAACTAATAGAAAGGATGAACTCTTCCAAGGAGGGTTCCAGGATGGGAGTGATCATAAAAGAATTTAAAGAATTAAAACCCCCTGCCTTTAAGGGAGAACCGAACCCCCTAATTACCGATAGATGGCTCAAACAGGTGGGGAAGATTTTGGAGACTTTAAAAGTAAACGATGAACAGAAAGTCATCTTGGCCACTTATATGTTAGAAGGAGAGGCATATTACTGGTGGGACTCGGGCAAGAGAACTCAAGCTAGTTTCAGCTCCCCTTTTGATCTCGTACACTCTGACGTGTGGGGTCTTGCTCCAGTTGCCTCCTTTACTTGTTTTTTGTATTACGTGAGCTTCATAGATGATTACTCCCACTGCACCTGGGTCTATCTTATACGTGGCCGCTCCGAGATTCTCCATATTTACAAGACCTTCACTACTATGCTTCACACCCAGTTTAGTCGACGCATTAAGACTTTTCGGTCTGACTGTGCCTAAGAGTATCTCTCCTCTGAGATGCGTGAGATCCTTTAGACTCATGGCACTCTTCACCAACAGTCATGTCCCCACACCCATGAGCAAAATAGAGTTGCTGAGCGCAAACATCACCATGTCCTTGAGACAGTACGAGCTCTACTTCTAGCTGCTTCTGTTCTATATTCCTACTAGGCTGAAGCTGTCCTAACCGCTGTTCACCTTATCAATATCAGTCCGTCCTCCTCCCTTTCTGGTGTTTTCCCGTACGAGTGGCTTTACTCCATATCTCTTGACTACTCTCTTCTTTATACCTTTGGGTGCACGTGTTTTGTCCTCCTCCCTCCCCATGAGCGCACCAAACTCTCTGCTAGGTCTGTTAGGTATGTTCACTTAGGACTCAGTCGGGAGCACAAGGGATATCTGTGTTACGATCCCTTGGCTCGTCGGATCCGTGTCTCTCATCATGTCTCCTTTGTAGAGGATGTCCCGTATTTTTTCACTGAGTCCCGGGATCTTTCCTCACCACTTACGTCATCCTCTGCGCCGTTACCCCCTCTCACCATCCCCTTTCTACCTCAGTATCCTACTCCCATGCCCACCTTCCCAATTGAGCCTCTTCTACTTTCCTCACCTCCTCTGTCTCCACCACCTCCACCTCCACCTCCCTTTCTCCACTACCGCCCCCTTATCTGTTTCCCCCGTCACCTCCACCACCACCACCTGTCACGCGTGTCTATGCTTGCCGCTCCTCAGTTCCTCCTATAGGTGCAAATTTTGGCAAGAGGTCCACAGAGACTACCGCGGGACCCACCAGGCCTGCCTGGTGGGCCCATAGAGACTACCGCAGGACCTACCAGCCCTGCCTTGTGGGCCCACAGGGACTACCGCGGGACCCACCAGCCCTGCCTTGTGGGCCCACAGGGACTACCGCGGGACCCACCAGCCCTGCTTGGCGGGCCCATAAAGACTACCAAGGGACCCACCAGCCCTGCCTGGTGGGCCCACAAGGACTACCGCGGGACCCACCAGCCCTGCCTGGTGGGCCCACAGAGACTACCACGGGACCCACCAGCCCTACCTAGTGGGCCCACGGAGACTACCGTGGGACCCACCAGCCCTGCCTGGTGGGCCCACAGAGACTACCGCGGGACCCACCATCCCTGCCTGGAGGATCCCCAGATGCAACAGTGGGACCCACCAGCCCTGCATGTGGAATCCCAAGATACGACAGCAGAAACCGCCCTTTGCCCCCGTTTTCCTCCTAGGAAATCCTATAAATAGCAGAGCCTTCAAGTGAAAATGATCGAGATCCAGAACCAAAATCTGAAATCTGATTTCAGAAACTAGAGCTCTGGAATTTCAGCTTTCGATTTTCCTACTTTCCTCGATCTTCTTCTTGTCTTTGAAGAGATCGGAGATACTTTAGTGACACTCGGCCTGTCGAGGTCACAGTAAACAGAGAGTTAGTGAATTCGGGTTGCTCCCTATAGCACGGAGACGTAGGCTTCGGCTGAACTCCGAGATCACATCTTGTGTTAATCTTCTCTCCTTGCGTATCGGAAGTGTTAACTCAAAATCACTAGAGCACCGACTTTCGAAGTCACCTTTCAATCAACCGAACTACCATTCAACTTCAATTGACTGGTGGAGTGAAGTCTTTGGATCGGCACGAAGATTTTTTGCCCACAGCTTGGCGCCATCTGTGGGATCGAACGAGAAGCCAAGTTCGCTCTGCAACAAACATCAGCTCGGTTGAGCAGACAACCGGTCTAGATAGCCAAACTTTCCAGCCCCTTCGGTTGAGCAGACAACCGTTAAGATACAGGCAATCTTGTTGCATCCTTCGCCCTCTCTAAATGATGAAGACGAAGCACCAGGATCATCCAGAGGGAAGTAACACACGTCAACCTCGACCAGAGACTCGTTCGATGAGTCAACGGCTCAACTTCGGGCAGCCCCTCGCTATCCCCAAAATGGGGGTTCGTTCAGGAAGTGGAAGATCGGTCAATCGACCGATCGCCCCACCGCCTCGATAGTCAATAGGGCAGACTGCCCCTGCTCCTGCTGAAGACCCACCATCTACCTACCAAATTTTGGCGGTTGACTTTCAGCTGCTACAATTGGCTAAGCAAAACACCACCCTCACAGCTGAAAGGGATGCCCTCAAGAAGGCAGCCTCCGAGGCCGGAATTGCTCTCCCCATCCCTTTATTCGGTGAAAGAGGTGATCCGCCATGACAATCGATTCACTCCGAACCACAAAAGTCAATGGGCACCGCTGCCCTTGAGAGGATTTGTCGTGACCCAACCCCCTCTGCTGCTCTATGGAAGTAGAGTGTTTGGGATCGTATCGATAATGAGTCCTCTCAATCATCTTCGGGTCGCAACTGTGTCAGACGAACACCGTCGAAGCCTAACTTGCAAAGGAGGCACCAGATGAAAGGGGCACCCTCAAAGAGAAGAGCGTCTCCGTCTCTCCCACTCCAATATAAAGCTGGAATGGATCTCCGTCACCGGCTCCATCCGGCAACTACCCAAAGTCTCGGACAAGACCTCTTGATCTTGCCTCTCGATCTGCATCTAGGTCGAGGGCATGGTCGTAGAGAGGGATACTCTTCTGCTGGACCTCTCCACCGAAGTTTATTTCAATCATTCTTTCCGAAGGGATGGAGAACTCCAACTCTCCCCAAATTCAATTGCCTCAGAGGGGATCCGACTCTCCACATACTGGCCTTCAAGCAAGCTTTAACGCCATACGAAGAAGAGAACAACGTGCTCTGCCGCACCTTTGCCGGGAGCTTATACGAGCCATCCCTCGATTGGTACCATAACCTTCGGGCTGGATCCATCACCCAATTCGGAGTCTTGGCTAACCATTTCATGCAACATTATCAGCTCAACTTGAAACTGAAGAAGAAGCTAGACTCCCTCTACAGGCTGAGGATGGGTGCTGACGAGAGCCTTCGCTGCTTCACATGAAGATTCTGTAACGAGCACGCCGCTCTCTTAGGATGACATCTGGATGGCGAGGCTATCATATTAGCCTTCCAGAATGCCCTCCGTTTCGATCTGCACATCTATAATGATTTCATCCGCAATCCTTCCCCTTCCCTAGGTTCGATGTTCGATCGAATCCAGAGAGAAATCGAAGTCGAAGATGATCAAGTCGCTCGAAAGGGACGAGAAACAAAGCGACGACCCGCCGAAAGAGAAGCCCCGAAGTACGCTGCCAAAGCTCACAACATAGAGGTAGTGATTCCCCCTGGATCCAAGCGATCAAGGAACGACGGACGTAGATCCCCTTCAAGAGTCGGTTGATGGAGTTTTTTCGAGGCTGTTGGACCCAGAGTTCGAAGGTGGTACTGGAGCTACTAGAGAGTTTTCTGGTAAGTGTCAATAATGCTATGAATGAGTTCCTAACTAGAATCCCGAATCCGGGGGAGATTGCACGGGTGGTGCTTGCGACCTCCCCGGATAAAGCTCCGAGTCCGAATGGCTTTAATGGTGAATTCTATAAGGCATACTGGGAGTATATTGGGGAGGATGTGGTGCGTGATGTGCAACAATTCTTTCGATCCGGAATCATGCCTATGGGATGAAATGACACCTCTGTTGTCCTTATTCCAAATATATCCTCACCAATGGGGTTTTCTGACTATAGACCGATTAGCCTATGCAACCAAAGATATAAATTTATTTCAAAGATTTTGGCTAATAGGTTAAGGTTAATATTACCCGAGCTAGTTAGCGAAGAGCATCACACATTCGTTCCAGGGAGGAAGATCAGAGATAACGTTCTATTGGTGAAGGAGATCTTGTATGCTCTTCAAAGGGCACCTAAGCGGCAGGCGGGTATGGCGATCAAGGTTGACCTAGATAAAGCCTATGATTGGGTCCAATGGGAGGCACTGGGGGTGATTCTGGGCAAGATGGGTTTCCACCCAATATGGTGCGAATGGATGATGCAGTGTGTTTGTACTACCACCATACGCTTATTATTCAATGGGGAGGAGACAGAGGAGTTTAGACCGAGCTGTGGATTGCGGCAAGGGGACCCGTTGTCGCCTTATTTGTTCCTATTGGTGGCACATGTATTTCAATGAGAGGTTAGTAGAAGGCTTGAGCGTGGGAATCTGGATGGGTTCTCTACCAAGAGAAATCCACGACTGGTGACTATGATAGCTTATGCAGACGGTTTATTGTTATTCTCAAGGGTGACGATGTTAGATGCTTGGGGGCTACGGGCTGTTTTTGCTATGGTACAGAAGAGCACGGGGTTGTCTGTTAATCCGAGTAAATCAAGTGTGAAATTCTAGATCTCGTTCGGTCATGACAACTATGAAGAGGAGAATCTTGGCAGCTTTGAAGATGGAGGAGGCTAATGGGCCGTGGATACATCTCGATGTCCCGATTCATGGTAAGAGGGTATCTAATTCTCATTTCCAATTTGTTCTAAGTTGTATGGAAGCTAGGCTCTCGGGGTGGAAGGCTAAGCTGTTATCACAAGCAGGGAGGGTCATTATGATTAAAGCTGTTTTATCTGCCATGCCAATTAATTTGATGATAAATGGGGGCATTCCGGTGGATGTGCTGCACCAAATGGATAATCTTTGTAGAAGTTTCTTTTGGGACGACTATAAGTCCAGACGGCGACTACATCTTATTTCATTGGAGATGATTGGGAAGGAGACAAGCGTGGGGGGCCTGCATATACCAAGGTTCATTCATCTTCAAACTCAGTTTTATATAGCCAATCTAAGGTATCTTTTATTTGACACCAAGTTCGGGGCAAGGTGGATCAGGGATCAACATCAGCTGTCATTAGAGACGTGGCAAGGCTGGCAGGGGAGGAAGGCGTCTTTGTGGCTGCGTAATACTGTTGTTACTGTACAGGAGGCAAAATCTGATGAGGTTAGGATAAGGCCGAAGTATAAGAGGATGATTGCAGACTTGTGAGGGGGTAGTACAACAAGGGAGAGGGCGGTGGCCATGTGGAGAGGAACCAGGCTATGGTCGCTGAGGGTTCCTCCTTAGGTTCATCTTTTCGTGTGGAAGCTTCTCCATGGGGCGTTACAGATGACGACTTTGCTTAGACAACTGATCGGAGCGGGGTATGGTAGTTGCTCGTGGTGTGGATATCAGGATGATAACTTGTTGCATGTTTTTTGGGAGTGTTACAAGGCAGTGGAGATTTGGAAGGAGGTGCGGTGATGTACAGGGATTGACTTCTATAGTGTTGACCTCCTTTGCACGGATTTGAAGGACGCTAGGAGCAGTCGAGTTCCACTACCGGGGGAGGTTATCGCAGTGGACATGTGGTTACTATGGAAGGCCCGGTGTCGGAAATTGTTTGATAACTTGGGGTTGGATTGTTATGCTACGACGTATCAAGGGAAGGTGATGATACAACAATTTGTGAATAGTGTTGTGCCGAGTAGGGGGAATATGGATTTCTGTCGGGGAGCCCACTATCTTATGTGGACGGATGGATAGTTTAGCACTTCGTATGAGGTGGCAAGTGGAGCTTGGATTTTGACTATGCGACCAGGTCAGTTGTGTTCGGCTGCGGCTTTTCGGTGTCAGGTCGAAACCCTGTTGCAAGCCGAATTGTGGGCTATTCAGACGGCCATGGGGGAACTTGGGAGGAGGCAAATTAGTAAGGTTTTGTTGTTTACTTATGCTACGAAAGCGCAGGATGCACTGGTGCTTGGAAAGGGATGCAATGAGAATATCAGATCACAGGTTATGTGTTGCATGTCATCTTGGGACCGCCATGAGGAGGTTTCAGTGCAATGTATTTCGCGGAATGCTAATAGTGCTGCCCATTGGCTTACCAATGGTTGCCGCGTTTCTTGGTGGGAAGGATGTTGGGAGTCCGATTTCCCCCTTGGTTTGTACGCCCTCGTCGATGAGGACATGAAGGTCATACAGGTATGACCATTCCAGAAGACCAAAAAAAAGAAAAAAAGAATGACTTCACCCAGGAGGAATATGATGTGATTCAAAAGGAGAATCAGTGGGCTTTCAATTGATCAGTCATGGCCGGGTCGGGCTAGAACCTCTCTTTTTGTGTGATAAGTAAGCATGTAGGGTTCTACGGTCACATTTATTACACCTCTTTTGGCATCTATGGTAAAACTCGGCCGAGATAGACTGAGTTGACTCAACTCTTCGAGTCGAGTTATCCAGCCGAGTCCGTCTGAGTTTGGACAAAACCTGGACGAGTCAAACCGATTTTACTTGACTCGGTTGTCTTTCGAGTTGAGTCCGAGTTTTGAGTTTTGGAACAATGATTTTCGTAAAAGAGAGTTAGTTGAATCATGGTATCATACTTAGATGACCTTGTCTAGTTGTCTGACTTAAGCCCCCCTACCATCCCAATTCATGTCTTGGCGGCTGGAGGAGTACCTTTGGGCATACTCAGGAGAATGGATCAGATTTGTAGAGCTTTTTTTTGGGGCCATTCAAGAGCTGGAAGACATTTGCATCTGATCTCATGGGAGACTATAATGTTAGCGAGGAGCGCGGGTGGTCTTCACCTCCAATCTTTCTCCACTCTACAGGTTCAACATGATATCGCCACTCTGCAGTACCTATTGACTATGCAACACGTGGGAGCTAACTGGATACGTGCTAAGTATGGTCTCTCACTTGAGTCTTGGCAGCTTGGTGATGGTAGGTGTCTCTCCTCCTGGTTGGCAGGGGTTATGCATCGTGTCACAACGTTGGGGGAGGATGTTGGGCAACTAAGGCCTAAGTATGTACATTTGCTTAGGATCCTTCAAGGAGATCTGATTCCGAGGTCAGAGGCGAATCCATCTTGGTGGGGCGATAGCATTTGGAAGCTAAGAGTGTCGCCCCGATGCAGCTCTTCCTGTGGAAGGTGATGCATGGTGTATTGCTGATGAGTGTGCTGCTACGACATAGACTACGCTTGGGTTTTGGGGGGTGCCCTTGGTGTAATGACCCTGAGGAGAATATAAAGCATGTCTTTTGGGCATGTCCGAAAGCGAGGGAGTTCTGGCTCTGCTTGCTGAAACAATCTGGTTTGGATTTTTTCAAGTTGGAGATTCTGTGCCCGCCTTCTCGTTTGGAATGGAAGAGTTCTCACCCAATTCCAAGTGAAATCCTAGCCGTGGCTATGTGGGGTTTATGGAAGGCTAGGTGTGAGAGATTATTTCAGAATAAGCCATGTCGAGCACCAGAGATGGTGAGAAGTGGGGTGGTTCTTGCCCATCAGTTCGTGCGTTGGCAAGTTTCTGTCGGGCCCGAAAATGTGAGGGGACGAGATGGGTCGTATATAATGTGGGTGGACGGCGCCTTCCGTTCACCGGATGTCTTAGGTAGTGGGGCTTGGGTTATGGCAACACCTACGGGCCAATTGTCCGTGGCTGCGGCTTTCATCTGTCGGGTGAGTTCCCCCTTCAAGCTGAGTTGTGGGCTTTGAAAGGGGGGTTCGAGGAGCTTGTTCGTCGGGGCGCGAGTAAGGTGGATGTGTATACTGATGCATCACAAGCCAGAGATGCCTTAGTGCTTGGTAAAGGAGGCTCCAAGGAAGAGTTTCATATCATATCCGCTTGTCTTATGGATTGGAGACATTTGCCAGAGACTCACGTGCATTGGGTTCCACGTACTAGCAATAGTGCGGCTCATTGGTTGGCATAGGAGACCATTAGGAGTGGGCATGAGGGGTTCTGGGAGCATGTGTTTCCTAGTGTTTTGCCAGCCCTGGTTAAGGATGACTTAGCGACCTTGTAATCAAGGCTACTGTCTCATGTACCAAAAAAAAAAAAAAAGCTCCCCTACAAATTCAAATGGAAATATGATATGTTCGGCATCAGTTTGGTGTCTGTAGAGTATAACTGGGTGCCTATATAGTGTTAATTAGTTTTCTGCCTATAAAAGGACTCAAGAGTTTCATAGAGGAAGGTTTGTGAGTTGTATAAATTAGTTACACAAGGTTTTAAAAGTTGTTTTGGGTATGTCGAAAAAAGAGAGAAAATTGGTCATATTTTGGTCTATTATTGGTCAGTATTTTGTATTTTTAAGGAAAGATTTTGGTAGAAATTTGTCGGATTTAAGCCGATTTGGGTGAAATGTCTGTCACTTGCAGGTCTGTTATGAAAAAAATTGTAATAGAGGAAAAATATGGATTTTTTCTTTTTTCAAAAAGATGGATTTTATTTTATATTGAAATTGATGGAAATTTTATTGAAATTATTCGTAAAAGACGGAATATCGGATTTTGATCAAATGGCAATATTTCAATTGATTTGTTCACAAAAGGAATTTAGAATTATATTATATGATTACTAAAACTAGGATGACTAAAGTTGTGCCATGTTCTATCAAAAATGCTTTGCATCATTCTCTGATATGAGCCCTTTAGTACATGTGTCTCAACTTGATGACAATAACTTGGACGATATAGTTGATCTTACTGGATTCTAGATGTAGAACTAGATGCAAGATTTGTGGGAAGTGAAAATCATAAAATTCAACAAATATTCTGAAAATTCAGTAAAAGATGAAAAAAAAGGACTATTTTCATAAAAGGGAATCAGTTGAATCATAGTATCATACTACACCTTGTCTAACAAATATTTTAAAAATTCAGTAAAAGATGAAAATAAAGGACTATTGTAATAAAAGAGAGTAAGTTGAATCATACTACACCTTCTCTAACATAAGCCCCCCTACAAAAAGCATTGCAATTTGAAGTCAAAAAAGAAAAATTCTGATTCAATAATTTCTTATGACCATTATACATGTATTTTTTCCATGATGACAGAGGGGGAGCCATGAGCGGTGGGTCTTCCTAGTAACCATAGTTACCATGTTGAAATCCGGGAAAAAATCGGCTAGGGGAGAAGTCGGAAAAATAGAGAAAAAGTCGGGAAAACCAGGAATAAGTCTGGAAACAAACAATTGAATTTTAAAAAATATTTATACACAGATGTTCAAATATGTTTTATGAGCTATACTTGTCTGGATTAGAACATGATTAATTGGGATTAAAACGTGAAAATTGGGATTTTTCACAAAATCGTGATCTTTTTAAAAAAAACCCAAAAAGAATTGCGTAGCAAATTTTTACTGAATAAGTTGCGTTTTAATCACGACTTATTCAATGAATCGGAGTTTTTTGTAACATAGCTAGTGACATATATCTCTTGTGTTAAAAAAGAATATTATATGTTATAAAGGTTTTACATGCCTTAATCCCATCAAAATGTCACCATTTTGATTAGATATCTGATAGAAAATTTGGATGAATATTATTTTGCATAGAAATCTTGGTATCAATCTCTTCTCATTTATTTCATACAGCAGATTGTTATTTTGTTGCAATCCAGCTCTTGTACTAATGAATAGTATTTTGGTTTCACTGTTATCAAATGGAAATATGATATGTTTGGCATCAGCTTGGTGTCTGTAGAGTATAATTGGAAGTCAAATGGAAATATGATATGTGCCATATCCTTGCCGTACGTGTATCCTAATTTTTCATGATTTGTTGTGTCCCGTGTCTGTATCTGTATCCGTATTTGTACTTCCTAGTTTAAAGGCCCTCGTGGCTCTCTTTATTATTGGATGAATAAAAAACACTTGTTGTTATGCATGATTGTTTCCTAGAAGGGCTCCCTCGCTTGGTGGTGGAACCACATACCATTCATTCTCTATCTCGGTCCTCTCGCCTTCCATCTTTGTGTACTTGTTTTCTCACCCTTAGTGACCTCTTGATCTGTAACATCCAAATAAAAGAAGATTACATCGTTTTCTTTTACCAAACACTTGTAAATGCCTATAACTTAACCTTAAGAATGTCCGAATTTTAATTTTTCAACAAAACTTAACCAAATCCTTTCAAACTTGATCC
>CANTAL010000344.1:107500-110000 GCA_947650365.1 Chamaelirium japonicum
CTAAGGGACCAATTTGCAATATTTGTTTTACAAACAAGGACAGAATTGTCCTTAATTGTAACAGACTCTATGATGTATTTAAGTCTCGAATCTCTTACCAGTTCTATGTACATAAAATATCATTTTCTTCATTAGATGTACTTTAGTTAATTAGAACATTTTAGAAAAGCTTGGCAAGGCGCATGACGGTTCCATAGAACCCGCTCTACCTTAGCAAGTGGTTTCTAAAAAGACCCTATTCATACCCAGTATTAATAGGCTTTGTACATGATATGTCAAATTGTTTTCTATAATATATCTCTATATGCACATGTGATAAATATGGTAATCATAGTAATTAATGAATATATGAACATGCGTGCATACATGAATATATAACTATGGTTAAGATAGATATCTTATATCTCGTAGTGTGTATTAATTTTATCATTTTTAGATAAAATGATTTTCACTATTGTCAGTGCCAATACCGAATATTATTTGTTTATGGACATATGTTGACTAGTTAAAATGATAATATTTAACCTCATCCATAGCCTGTGTGTGAGCTCGGCCCTTGTCAACCGAGACAGTACAATGTGGCTATGGATACATCTTAACTAGTAGTTTCATAACGGTTAGGATTTCGATGTTCATAGAATCCGATAGTATTTAATCTATCAATTAACTAGGCTCCTATCCCGTCCCCAGATGTCTAACCTTACAAAGTTGGAGTTCGCCGCACTTGATGTCAACGGCAATAATTACTTAGCATGGAGGCTAGATGCTAAGCTCCATCTACAATCAATCAAGTTGGGTAAGGCGATTATAAAGCCTACAGGAACGGAAAGCCTTAGTCCTGAAGACAAGGCTAAAGCGACAATCTTTATGCGTCGTCACCTATATGTAGACCTGAAGAACGAATATTTAACCGTTGAAGACCCCTTAGTTCTGTGGGAATCCCTACGGGATAGATATGATCATCAAAGGGCTGTTATCCTTCCAGCAGTGAGGAATGAATGGATAAACCTGCGCTATCAAGATTTTAAATCGGTCGCAGAATATAATTCTGCAATGTTTAACATCGTGTCCCGACTTGGGCTATGTGGAGAGCCAGTTACCCAAGGACAGATGATCGATAAAACTCTATCCACCTTCCATGCAACGAACGTCCTACTGCAACAACAATATCGGGAGCGAAACTTCCAGAAAATATCAGATCTGATTTCGGTACTCTTAGTTGCAGAGGAGAACAATAAAGTTCTTATGAAGAATCACAACTCCAGACCAACTGGAGCATTGGCGTTCCCTGAAGCGCATGCCAATGAAGGATACCACAGAGGTAGAGGCAGAGGAAGGTTTGGAAGAGGTGGTCGCCATAACCACTCCGGCAGAAGTGGCAGGGGCGACAAAGGTGGCAACCCCAGCAGAGGAGGCTACCGAGGTAGAGGCAGGCGTGGCCACCCCAGCAGAGGTGGACTCAATCCGCAGCAAAATACAAATTTCAAGAAACAGAGTAACAAGCCCTGACACGCAGAACAAGTGACGGAAGACTCTCCTTCTAATAAGTGGCATACGGACACTTGTTTCAAGTGTGGGCGTGAAGGTCATTGGTCTCGCAACTGTCGTACATCTAAAGAAGAGGTGGCAAACTTTCAAGCATCACAGAAAGCTGAGGGTAATGCAGTGTTTGACCTCGATAATGATGACCTCCTTGAAGATGAACTCAATGAGATGCAAGGAGAAACCAAGCTCACAACTTCTGATTTCTTCAACGACAACTAGGGAGGACAGGATATTTTTAGTGATAAACTGCTATCGTTTATTAGAATAACTGTTTGATTTCTAGTAGTTAATATTTCATTTGCTTGTTAGATTGTCATATCGTTTATTTTTATCAGAACTGTTGTTTGATTTATTATAGTTGATATTTCAGTTGTTTGATATCTTTTAGATCTCTCTTATTAAATATTTTTCATTTTCTATATATCTGAGTTGTCAGAACCTTATATCAAATAATACGTTATTTCTCTGTAAGGAAATAGAATCTAAGGGAGACATGTACATGTATATTGACTATAGTTTACTCTAGAGAAATTCTCCAATCTATCCTTAGGGATATACTTCACTCACATTGGGATTGTTGAGTCACATGGAAACATGACCAAATTGCTCAGTACTAATCCAAGACAAACAGTGAGCCAGGAGCTCTATAATCCTATAATTTTTAATATCTGGCATGATCATCTAGGATATCCTAGGACAATAATGATGAAAACGATCGTAGAAAACTTTTGTGGTCATTCCTTAGTACATTATCAAATATTTAGAACCCTTAACATGTGACATTTTTACCGCAAGATTTGCGGATTGTCACATTGATGAGACAGTCTTTCCGTCGTTAGGGGGAGATAAGAAAGATATTAAACGTCCTGTCCAAGAAGAAACGACGTGAATTATCGTGGAATTCTTCCACTATGTTTCATCTAGACCCCAGGACTCCCCAATGTGAGCATGACGT
>CANTAL010000344.1:115000-176911 GCA_947650365.1 Chamaelirium japonicum
TCACTCGCCCCTGACCGACCGTGGCTGACTGCACCCTCCTGGCGTCCGATCGATCAGTCGGTCGCCCTTATCCAATTGACTGATCGGTCGCCCATGCCCAATCGATCGACCATGATCGGCAGGTCACCCCTCTTTTGGTTGACCCTCGATAGGGGGTCGACATACGCTATGGTTGACCCCGGACAGCGGGTTGGTAGACAAATCTTTGGTCAATCCTAGGGAGGGGGTTGGCAGGTTCTTTCCATCACTAACAAAGCTACCTCGACATCGATAAAGCAGTTTTGCACCATAGAGTCCCAGCCAGCTGGGTTAGCACAAACCTAGCTAGCAAGGAGTAAATGTGGGTGGAAAATCTAGGTAACGCCTAATAGTGGGATCTGCCAGCCCTACCTAGGGTCCACAAAGATGATAGTGGGACCGACTAGCCCTGCTTTGGGACTACGAAAACAACTGTGGGGCTTACCAGCACTGCCTAGAACCCACAGAGACTGTCTAAGACCTGGTAAATCTCCCTGGATATTACCAGAACCCAAGATATTCCCAAAGCTCTATAAATAGCAAATCCTGTAAACAATCCGAACTGGAATTCATTATTTCCAACTCTAGTTTCTGTTTTCCAGAGCTCTCTGAGCCTTCTGGCGATTAGACTCTAGTCAAGCCTACTCCACTCTCTGTCTACTTGGATAAGTACTCCTCGACCTGTCGAGAGTAGCTCTACTTTTTTTAGAGTTAGTGGATTTGAAGGTTACGTCTTACCGCACGGAGATGTAGGCTTTGGCCGAAGTTTGTCACCACATCCTGTGTCAACTCTTTTTCTCTCTATCACTTTCTCTACTCAATAGCATCTACTCGACAGCTCATTACACGACAGCTCAGCACTCTACAGTGCACTACACTTAAAACTCAACCCTCAATCGACTGTTGGCGGAAGACCGTATGGCGGCCGTAATCTCCCCCCACATAACATACTATGGTTGTTCATAAACTGACTAGGATAAAAAAACACAGGATAGATCTAGCCGTTGATCAAGATCTAAAGAGAAAGGAAGAGAGACAAAATTCAAATGGAGCTCTGTCCCGTGTGTGAATACGGCTCTCATAAATCATATTAAAAACCTACTATAAAGATGATAAAACCTACTATAAAGATGATAAATACCTATTCAGTGGTATTTAATGGTCATTTGATATTAATTAGTACTTTTTTTGGAAGGTTAATTAGTACTCTCTTTAACAAATAAATCACACCTTCAGCGGATGTCCGAGCTCCAATGGATGCGATCATTTACTATATCTAACATGCCAAATCGAGTAGCACAATTCACAAACACTTTCACCAATTTCCCTTAACAAAAATGAACGTGACCTATGAATGCATTATGCATATACAATCCATCACTTGTATTGTACCAATGGACTCGACCCGTGAATGCACTAGTGAATGCCCGTGCCGATTGGCATGAAGCAGGCACCTTCGGCGTGACCCCCCCACTCAACGGTCGGTTCCATTGTACAGTCAAATACAGAGATGAAAAAGAGACAGAGAACAGAGAGAGAGAAAGAGAGAGAGAAAATCGGTTGGGGATGGGACAATGGGGATGATGCAGTTAGAGAGAGAAATACACACAGAGAGTGAGAGAGAGAGAGAGAGAGAGAGAGAGAGAGAGAGAGAGATTCGGATTGGCCATGGGGGATGCGGTTAGAGAGAGAGAAAGATAAAGAGATTCAGGTGGACCATGGGGGATACGGTTAGAGAGAGAGAGAGAGAGAGAGAGAGAGAGAGAGAGAGAGAGAGAGAGAGAGAGAGAGAGAACGCCCTGGATCGGCTAGATCAAACGACTTGATGGATATGAGGATCGTGATGTGTTTGATCCGTATGATTAGATCAGATTGATAAGTTGTATCTGTGCGATTTTGAGGATGGCAAGGTTGTAAATAACCCAAACAGTCTTAACATATTATATAGACTAGTGCATGCACGTGCCTATCGGCACTTCAGCGGGCCGCCTTCTGTGGCAAGACACCCCCGAGCATCAGCACCCCCACCGTCGTATGCGGCGACAACACACCTGACCGCCTTCGGCATGCCCGTGCCAATTGGCACGAAGCGGGCGTCTTTGGCACGACCAACCAACCAACCCCCCCTCCCCCACCCCCTACCCCCCCGGGGGGGGGGGGGGAGAGAGAGAGAGAGAGAGAGAGAGAGAGAGAGAGAGAGAGAGAGAGAGAGAGAGAGAGAGAGAGAGAGAGGGCAGAGCCGTCTCGATACAAATTGAGGCCTAAGGCGAAAATTCTAAATTGGCCTAAATGGGGGGTATTGGTTGAGAGGTTGCCGGCCATGAGCGAGGTCACCAACTCGCCGGGCCATTTTGGTAGCCATTTAGTATGGGCACAAACATAGACATACATACCCTAAACCCTTACCTGATCCGCTTATAAACGGGTAGACCCGATAAGAACCGTTAGACCCATTTACCACACGAATCTATTAGTTGACCCGATCCGACACAATCCGACTCGAGCCAACCTGACCCAATAAGACCAGTTGATACGACATACTATAGTATCGGATTGCGGGTATACCGGGTCTATCGTGTCCAGCCCCTAAACCCATACCCAACCCGTTTATTAAACGGGTCTACCTTGTTGACCTGAACCCGTTTAACCCAGACCTAGTAACTTCGTGTCGGGTCTAGAATTGATAGCCCTAACCTTAGGTCGGGCCTGTAAGAGAGAGATCTTGTGGGAGAGAGAGAGAGAGAGAGAGAGAGAGAGAGAGAGAGAGAGAGAGAGAGAGATTGTAGGGAAGAGAGAGAGGGAGAGTTAGAGAGAGGGGGCAAGAGAGAGAGATGAGAGAGAGAGAAGGGGAGAGAGAGAGCCGGGGAGAGAGAGAGAAAGAAAATGTGGGTAAGAGAGAGATCGGAGAGTGAGAAAACGGCTGTGATTAAGAGGGGGCTCGGAATAGGAAAGAGAGAGAAGATCGAAAATTTAGAGAGAGAATAGGAAGAGAGAAATAGGGAAAGAAAATAAAGATAGAGAATCAGGATTGAGAGGAGGGGATCGTGTGACTGTTTCAGGTATAGGTGGCTCCAGAGAAGAGAAGGGGGATGGGATCGCAAAGGAAGGGATTCAATGCATGCATGCGGAGAGAGAGAGAGAGAGAGAGTGAGAGAGAGAGAAAGAGAACCAGGGAGAGGGAGAGGGAGAGGGAGAGAGATCAGAGTGTGAGAGAGATAGATACAAAGAGAGAGACAAAGATCGTTGAGAGAGGGAGAGAGATCGGAGAGAGAGAGATACAGGGAGAGAGAGAAAGAGAGAGAGAGGGAGAGTCAGGGGGAGAGAGAGAGAGAGAGAGAGAGAGAGAGAGAGAGAGAGAGAGAGAGAGAGAGAGAGAGAGAGAAAGAGAGAGAGAGAGAGAAAGAGCCGGGGAGAGAGAGAGATACAGAAAGAGAGAAATACGGGGAGAGAGATAAATCCGGGAAGAGAGATCAGGGGAAGAAGAGAGGGAGCGACTGTGATCGCGAGAGAGTTTGTTCTAGTCATCATTTGGTTCCATTTTGTCTAGTCAGCACAAAACTACCGTCGCTTGTTATATAGAATTATAAATGATATACAATAACGGTTACGGTTCGGTTCGGATAACCGGCACCTAGAACCAGAAACTGAATTGGTTCCTAATGGTCTACATTTGGGAACCAAAACCGAACCAATCCGCATGAAACCGAACCAAACCTTTCTGTTCTCTGGTTCCACCAATTTTCTATTCACTCTTAAAATAACCTAAAGCCGCTTGTAGATTAAAAGCTTTAAGCCCTATATAAAATAAAAACTTTCTACTATGTTATAGTTTAATTATTTATATTAATATATTAAGTATTTTAAAAGTATTATTTAGATTTTTGGACTTGGCCCTCAACTTGTACCGAGGCAGCCCTGTATAATCGTAGAAAATTTATATCATCATTTGTGTTGTAGCAAAATATTTTATAAACTATATATATGTAATTTTCTGAGAATCCAAGAGGTCCCGTAAAAATAATAGGAGTCGGTAACCAATTTGTAACTTAGGGTGTATTCTTTATCATTAGGTAGGGCTGGCAATTTCGGACCCGACATGGGCAGACTCGGCACAAAGTTATCGGGTATGGGTCAGGGCTAAACGGGTTTGTGTCGTAAACAGGTCGACACATAGACCCGTTTAATAAACGGGTCAGGTCCGGGTTTAGGGTCTGGACACGGTAGACCCGGGAAGACCCGTTTAAAATTCACCGGGTCGTGTTGGGTCGGGTCGGGTTGGGTCTACCCGCAATCCGATACTATAATATATAGTATCAGCTGGTCTATCGGGTAATGTCGGGTCGAGTCAGATCGGGTCAACTGAATAAACCCGTGTGGTAAACGGGTCTAACGGGTCTTATCGGGTCTACCCGTTTATAAACGGGTCTGGTACGGGTTTAGAATCTAGATAAGATTAGTTGAACGGGTCAGGTTCGGGTTTAGGGGTTTTGGACACGATCCGAAACTAGACACGAAACAAACCCGACCCGACACGACCCATTGCCACCCCTATCATTAGGTATGTCTAAATGCAAATCCATACCCGACCCGCTAATAAACGGGTAGACCCGATAAGACCCGGTAAGACTCGTTTATCACCCGGGTCTATTCAGTTGACCCGATCCGACTCGACCCGAAGGACCCACTGGTATTATATATTATAGTATCGGATTGCGGGTAGACCCGACCCGACACGACCCGTTGAATACTAAACGGGTCTTCTTGAGTCTACCGTGTCCAGACCCTAAACCCGGACCCGACCCGTTTATTAAACGGGTCTATCATGTCGACCCGTTTACGACCCGAACCCGTTTAGCCCTGAACCAGACCCACTAACTTCGTGTCGGGTCTGCCGTGTCAGGTCCGAAATTGCCAGCCCTAACTCAAGCATCCTCGATTGAAATAGTTCCTCTTCTCTGGCCTTGACCTATAACTCAATTTGGGCGCTATGTATGCTGACCTTTACTTGTCAGACGGGAAGACTCCTTCATGGCAAGTCCCGTTTCTTTATTTGTATTCACATTTTATATATTAAAATAAATAAAAAATAATTACTAGTCACTTACTAGTAACAGTTTTGAGTTAAATTGGATTTTTTCGAATAAACAATCTCTTACTAGTAACATATAGAACTGTTTTGGTTGATTTTATATTTTTCCACAAAATTTGTGTTTCTCTCTTTTTCCCTCTTCGCCCTTTCTCTCGGATGCAAATGATAGTGTTCGGTGCACGAAGATCGTGCACCCCAAAGTTTCCTCTTAATCATGCCAGTCGTTTTGAGGGGTAAGGATGGCAATGGGTCGGGTTCGGGTTTTAAATTCCTATTGTAAACGGGACGGGTTTGTGGTGGGCCTATTCAAAAATCATAAATATCAATTTCCAAACTAGTCCTATAGTCATTCCCATTGAGGGGTGGGATGGAAACCGTCCGATGCACATAGGTCGATAGACCAACGCACGAGAGGGGCCCAAATACAAGTATCCATGACTGGGTGTGATTCATTCTTGTAATGGGGCCATCTCCATATAGGGGTGTAAAAAAAGCTCATCGATCCGAACCCGGCCCAAAGTCAATGGCCTAAACCCGGCCCGGCTCGGTCAACGACCCGACTTGGCCCTGCCCGAACATAACATGGACCGGACTCGGGTCGCCACCTTGAGCCTGCAGCCCGGCCCGAAAGGAAGCCCAAAAGCCTAGCCCGAGAGCCTGATATAATTACTGTATATTTATTATATATATAACATTTAAACATAAAGAAAATAGTGCGACTTAGCGTGAGATCCTTTTTAGGATATCAGTTTTAGCTCAAGGACAAACAACTTATTCCTTTAAGCTTAGGTCCTCGTCCAACATTTCACAGAAGTAGACATTTTTTCCGTTTATCGTAACAACCTAACACCTTAATAACCCCTACAAAACAATTATAATTATACAATATACCATCGACTGTACTATAATAGAATCCTTTAGCTAAAACGAATGCAGCAATTCAAAAACTACGATTTTGACTCTTTATATCAAGAAAAACACATTGCAATAGATGCAGAAGAATCTCGGATAATCTCTGGTGCGATTAAATACATCTCTGATTGTTTCCCCGCAACCTCAAACAAACTAAATCACTTACAAAAAAGATAAGAACTGAACTAGGGTTATGGTTTCTATTTTTTGGAGTTTTTAGATGGGATTTTCTTCAATTTTCAGGTCTATACTACTTCAAATATGTATAATTCAAACTTTAAATATATCATATTTGATTACATTATCAAATCATGGATTAAATCATGTTTATATAAGCAAGGTATGATGGTTAAATAGTTTTTTTGTTTTTTTTTTAAATATTTGCTTATAAGCCTTTGATTCTGGTCATGATAATCTAGCAAATTATTTCTATTGTGAATCAAGAGTATCAATTGGGGATTAGCCTAAATTGATTAACAATACTTAGATCTAAATATTTAATATTGATGTTATCTGAAAGGTATAGATGCTCGATATTATTTAGGTATTTTATTTCTATTGTATATACAAAATAACAATTGTGCAAATTATTACTCTTATTTATCAAGAGTATAAGTTAGGAATTTCTAAATTTGATTACATAATAACACATATTGTTTTTTTTTTTTTTTTTTGAGAACCCCTCCTGTGGGAGGGAGGGTTTGGCGGACCCCGACCAGAATCAATTAAGACTCAAGAAAAGATGCTGTTACAGAATAAGGAAGCCTCCTCCCCTAGCTTGTCACGCCAAGGAATAATCCAAGTCCTAAAACGAGAAACCACTGAACGACGTAGATTCTCCTGCCCGGCCGAAGACGCATTGAAGATCCGATTATTCCTCTCAAGCCAGATCACCCACACAATCGCCATGACCAACACATCCCAAGGTTTTCTGATGCCTAGAGGAACCCTCCTCCTCCTCCAGGAGCTCCAAAGACCTTGAAGAGATCGCGGGTGCGAGAGAATACCGGCCTTGCCTTCGAAATGGTCCCACAACTGCCGAGCGAAGGGGCATCCAAGTAACAGATGCGATGAGGTCTCCTCCTCCGTATTGCAGAAAGTACAAAGAGCGTCCAAAGCCTGGGGATGGTGTCTCCGCAACTGGTTCGCCTTAGTAAGAATCTTGTTCCTCGAGACCATCAGGGAGAAAATCTGGACCTTCGAAGGCGCCTTCGTCCTCCAAATAGCCTTCGACGGTCTATGATTTTGCACTCGAGGTAGGAGACCGGTGCTCGTAGAAGGATCTCACGGAAAATAATCCGGAGGAAGAGCAGTTCCACCGGACCGTATCCCGCTCGGAACTGAAGGTAGCCGCTTGCAAAACCACATAAAGATCCTGCAGCTCCCATCGACTGTCCCGATCTAAAGGAGCCCGTAGTCTAATTTTCCAGCCGATAGAATCCCCCCTCCGGCATGCCTGGGATCGGACCGACGCTCCCCTGTTTCGGGCCAAAGAGAAG
This sequence comes from Chamaelirium japonicum, assembly GCA_947650365.1. Lineage (NCBI taxonomy): Eukaryota > Viridiplantae > Streptophyta > Magnoliopsida > Liliales > Melanthiaceae > Chamaelirium > Chamaelirium japonicum. Next base: position 122,519 of record CANTAL010000344.1, read on the forward strand.
AGAGACGGGAAGAGGTGCTCCAATGGCCTATCACCGATCCAGGTGTCACGCCAGAACCTGATGGCCCGCCCGTCACCTAAGGAGAGAGTGGTTGCATCTCTGTAGAGGTCCTTGACCTTGAGGACGCCTCGCCAAAAATGCGAATCTGATTATAATATTTTAATTGTTACCCTCCCTCTTTCTTTTCAGATTATATTGGTTATGTGAATAAAATATATAATTATTACTTGTTTAAAAATTAATAGTGGTAATCCGATTATAATATTTTAATTGTTACTTTTATATGTCAAGAGTAATAGTGAGAGATTTAGAGATTTACTTAATTTATGACAAAAAAATAAATAATTTATATTAAAATAATACTATAGTACTTACTATGCTATTTATAACCTACTTAATATTAATATTGATATAGGAATCATGTTATTCCAATTGTTACTTTTGTATATGAAGAACACGAATTATGACTTGTTTGAATATTGTAATTGTTAATCTTGTATATCAAAAGTAACAGTGATGTATTAATAATTCTAATTAAAATATATTTAATAGTAATAGTGGTGAACATATCAATATCTTTCAATTGTTACTCTTATATATATGTCAAGAGTAACAATTAGATATTTACTTAAATCATCACAAAGAAATAAATTATTTACATTGAAATGATACTATGTTATTTATAACCTACTTAATATTAATATTGATGTATGAATGATAATATTTCAATTGTTGCTCTTGTATATAATAAAAACAAATTATAAAAGTTTTTAACATTTCAATTGCTACTCTTATATGTCAAGAGTATCAGTGCTGCAATAACCATTCTAATTAAAACACAACTAATAGTAATAGTGATGCAGATATTATAATCTTTCAATTGTTACTCTTATATGTCAAGAGTAACGATTGAATATTTTCTTAAATTAACATAAAATATACAATATTGCATAATAAATTGATATTTTATTAGATAGTACTCTAATTATTAACAATAAATGATAAGTATGATGCAAATATGATAATTTTTTTAATTATTATTCTTGTGTGTTAGTATTTTATATTGATATTTTAAAATTGATCATAAATGGTATATTTGGTATTTCAATTATTCTTCTACTATTTTAGGGATTTACAATATAAACAAAAAATATGGTTGGTAAAAAAGGATGATGAATATTAATCAAATCTCGATCTCATGAATAGAAAAGAAATATAACTTCTCAAGAAAAAGAATAAATAGAGGCAAACACAGAACAATCTGTGTAGAACACATTATCAATGCAAGAAGCAATCTCATCAAAAGACGAATATGAAAATATATCCATTCGATAGGAGTGACAAAAAAGGACAAACTCTTCTCTAAATAAACCTACAATATCTGATACAAGCAAAAACCCAGATTGGAAGAAGGAAATAGCCGATTCCATGAAAGCAGAGCTCATAACATTTATCAAAAACTTGAGATAAGCAGCAAAAATATAAACAAACCATAAATGATCAGAACGGTCACTCTAATAAAAAATGCTTGATTGGGAAAGTCGAATAACAAATCCTCAATCTGAAACAAAACATGAGAAATCAACACTGAAAATATAATGATTACAAATAATATGCACGCAGGGGTATAATGGTCATAAAAAAGTCGATGTCAGTATATTTGGCTCAAATCCTGATCCGGATATGTTTCCTGCTAATCAAGGGATGCGGTTATAACTAAACCGCCTAATCAGGGACTTATTATTAAACAAAATTTAAACATGTCCTGCAAGCAATACAGATTCTCCATCAAGGACCTCAGATTCATTCCCCCAAGAAAATATGGTACAGTGGTTTAAGGCTTCTATTTACCTTTTAAAGGTTGAGCTTTTAAACCCCACCGTGTACATATTTTTTTTATTAAACACCCTATTTTTAGCCCAAACCCGGCCCTTCCCGAAATTCCAGATATATGTATACCCGGGTCGGGCCCAAGCTCTAACCCTTAGCCCAAGGTCCGGCCCGACGGGCCCATCCGGGCTTGACATCTCTAGGTTTGACCCAACCTGAAGTATTTTAGGACAAGCCTGGCCCAGCCTAGCCCGTTTTACACCCCTATCTCCATAGCACAATGGACCCCACAAGGGTAACTCATACGCACCATGTGGTTGTGATGGGATTAAGCCTATTAAGGTCAGGTGGGTGTAGATGTCAAGAATGCGTGGGACTAGGGGGCTTTAATGTGTTCTACATCATGTTAGGTGTCTCAATAACGGATGACGCTAACAATTACCCTTACATTGACAAGTGTATAATTGTTTTTTTTTGGGAACTTAGTGAGTCATCCCTGACAAAGAGATTAGTTAATCTGAAGGACTTTGAAATACTATGGACGAAAATGCTCACCACAGTATTTCAAATTTTCTTTTGTCATGCTATCGAACCAGTGAACCCCGCCGGAGCTACTAGCCTCCACTAAACCAATTAAACGTCGGAGCTGCTCGCCGCCATCGACCACCAAACCGAACACCGTTGCTGGAGCTACTCGCCGCCACCACCGAACTGAACCTAACCCTAACCCTAAGATCTACAGGCTATGGGATGAACCCTAGACCTAGGGCCCTCAATTGAACCCTGAACCGAATGCCGCCGGAGCTACTGGCTGCTGCCCCCATTGCCTCTGCTGTAGTCGCGCCACCGAAGCTGCTCAAGAGAGATAAGCGAAGAAACAGGGGAGGGTAATTTTGGGTTTACCAAAAACGACAGAGACCTTAGGCTAAATGAAACTTTTGGGGGCCCTATTCACGGGATGGATCTGTTTTCAGGGACCTCTCACACATTAACCAATTTTCTTTCTTTCTTTGTGTGTGTGCTTAGCAAAGTCCAACATGGGTGATGAGTCACCTTACATCGAATTAATTTGTGTTTTAGTTTAGTGGTGAAAATAAATATGTTTTTATAAAATTAATTTTATATATAAATGGCACAACGGTATTCTGCTGACTAGAACAAAAAAAACTCTCTTAGCTGTCCAAATTTATGTAAATATCACAGCCGTCTATTGACTCAAATCGGCTGGCTACCTAATCAATAGCCCTAAATCCTTAATCATACATACCGAAAATCAGGTAAACCGAAAATCAGGTAAACAATGAATGCCGGAATCCCCTTCTCCACCCAAATCCTTCTTCCGATTTCGAGCCAAGGGCCATTTGATGTTAGTTAGTACTTTTTTTTGAAAGGTTAATTAGTGCTCTCTCTCTCTCTCTCTCTCTCTCTCTCTCTCTCTCTCTCTCTCTCTCTCTCTCTCTCTATAACAAGCCGCCGAAGGCGGCCATCCGAGTGCCGACGGACACATGCATTTACTAGTAAAACAATAATTTACTTTGCTACTGAGTATAAATAATTACATGTGATCAAGTGTTGCTTGTAGTTACTGTTATTGTTATATCACTTTATTAATTTATTTTACTTGATTTTTCTTATTTTGAATACAAACATGCCCTTAGCTTTTCACTTGGGTTACATTTGACTGAACCAAGCCGCCCCATAGTGAATTCCTACACATACTCACTTACTGTCATTCTGTTTGTATCCACTTACCCTGAGGCTCCGTGTGGTTTGAAGTATCTGATACGGTAAGTTGCTTTGAGGTAAGAATTCAAAAGGAATTTTTTTCAAAATGATATTTAAAAAAAAATTAATTCGATACTGGTTGACTAGATGTATTTAACATACTAGCGCTTTGACAGCCATGTGGCAGGTCAGTGCAGAAAAGCACTCGCCACGTTGAACTTTTTTTTTTATTTATGTTAAACCCCGACAGCTGGGATCGATCCCAGGTTTAAACCCTGCATCCTAGATGCCAGGTTTAATATAAGCTGTACAACGTTTTAAATTGAATGGGAGTGCTCCAACACCTTAGCATTTTTTGATGGAATTAATTCGCTATAAAACTTGGCATCCTGGATGACATGTTTAAATCCGACATTTCGGATGCCGTGTTTATTGTAGACGAGGGAAAAAGTCCGATGTGACGACTGTTTTTGACACTATCGAGATACATGCATGTCAAAACTCTCGTCTAATAATATTTCTTAACTGCTACGAGTAAGTTAAATATTTTTTTAAAATGTTATTTTGAAAAAATACCTATTTCACATATTTGGTTTGAAGTAAGTACCTTTGAGGGTTTTTTTAGCACCCCACTACTTCTCATCCCTGAGAGGGTTAAGGAAGCCCCCACCACTCCAGTTATTAATTGGGCAAATTAGGTCTAGGTCCCTAACTATTTTGTAATAATAGCCACAAGACACCATAATTTGCTATATTAACTAAGGTTCTTACATTTCATAGTTGTCTGACTGGAGATTCATTTTCACCTACGATTGGGATTAAAGAAGTCGTTAGTGGCAGTTGTACCAAAATAATCCGGAGAATGCCCTTGGTTGACACAATATACATTCGTCTTCAGAAAGAGTATACATTTGCCAGGTTGCTATAATGAAATCACTATAGCAATAGTATTTATTCGTCTTCAGAAAGATTATCTATTCGCCAGGTTGCTATATATAGTGATGCACTATAGCTCGTACAGTGAAATCATTATAGCAAGAGTATATATTCGTCTTCCGAAAGAGTATACATTCGTCTTCAGAAGAGTATCTATTCGCCATGTTGCTACAGTGATTTCATCGTAGCAATAGTATACATTGATTGGGTTGCTACAATGAAATCACTGTAGCAATAGCATACATTTATCTTCAGAAAAGATTATACATTCGTCGGGTTGCTACAGTGGTTTCACTGCAGCTGCTACAATGAAATCACCGTAGCAACCGCTGCATGCACTGTGTCAACCGGTGAATGAATACGCTTTTTGAAGATGATTGTGTAGTTTTTGCCGGAGGAGCAGTTTTATCATTAAGAGGGCAAAAGATGGGTGCGGTACTTGTGGCAGCACGTTCTGTTTCAGGAGAAACTTGAGCTATATATCGAAATTAACATGTCCTAGTTGCTGAATCATCTCTAGCAAAGGACTTATGTCAAAAACTCCCCCTTATTAATTTGATGCTAGCTGGCATAAGCCAGACGGAGCCTGAAAGAACTGGCCTCTGAAGGAGTCAGTAGACTCGGAGCAACCTCTACCTAACCTGGTTGACTTCCATGTCTTCCATGTTAGAGAAGATGCATCGGTGGCGCAGCGCAGGCTAAGTTCCTCTGCCGACCCTCGAACGGAGCTGCCATTCCCGACGATGCGGAGCAACTGGTCGCCGCTCCGGAGCCGGCAGCCCGGGTCCGGCGGCGGGAGAGCCCCGGACCTCTGGGACGTCTCGCAGGGCACCACCGCCTCCTCCTCCGGCCGTAGGTCGTCGGGGTCCGGCAGGAACCCGGTCAAGATGTTCGTCCGAGCGATCGGGTCGTGCTTCCTCCCGGCGGACACGAGTTTCCCGGGAGGGGTGCAGTCGGAGGATCTGAATTCTTCTATCAGTAAGCAACTTTTCCTTGGTCTCATGCTTCTTATCGTTTGCTACCGGCCGGGATAAATCTAGCTAAATCTGACGTCAGACCGACTCTCTCTCTCTCTCTCTCTCTCTCTCTCTCTCTCTCTCATCCATATTGTCATTTGTCTCTCATTCTCTCTCTCTCTTTCTAGCCACTTCTTGATCGACGGCCAGATTTATTCTGATCGTTTTTGTTGATGAGTTTTTGAGGATAGCAGACTCCCTGTATGCCGATCGGCACGCAGGGGGCCCCACATGCCTTGCCCAAGGCACCCTTATGCCGATCGGCACGCAGCGGGTCCCACATGCCGCGCCGAAGGAACCCTCTCTACGCCGATAGACATGGGTGCATGCCCATGCGACCCATGCAAACAACATCTTAAACCCGAGGTTGGCATCACATTGTTGACAAAAAGAAAGGGGTATGAATATTATTTTTTGGGAAAATTGCAATGGCCTCCCCTAAGGTTTGGTTTTATTGGTAGCAACCTCCCATAAACAAACAGTTATGGACGATGTCATCAAATAAGTATGAAAATACTTATTTTCTAAAAAATTTAAAAGTTAAATCTAAAATTTTCAAAAAATGAAGTTGAAAAGCAAGACATTTACTTTTACACAAAGGATGAATAATTGTATTTTTAGAGCATTTAAAGATATTTTTAAAAAAAAATTAATTAAATTTAAATAAGGGAAAAATAGGTATTTTTGGCCATATTCGACGACATAGTCCATAACTAATTGTCCAGGGGAGGTTGCTGCTAATAAAACTATTAGAAGGTGACGGCTGGGGTTTGGAGAGAATGAATTCGTTTTCATTATGGGACTAAGCTCAATATATACAATGATCTATACATGTAACCCGACCCTTCTATACATATGCCTAGACTGTACATGTGCCTCGCCGGAGGTGCTCGTTGCGTGCCGTTCGACACGGTCGCATGTCCATGCGACCCATGCAAACAACATCTTAAACCGGGGGTTGGCATCCGTTTAAATTTATCATTGCTGACAAAAAGAAAAAGGTAGGAATATTATTTATTGGGAAAATTGCAATGGCCGCCCCTAAGGTTTCGTTTTATTGGTAGCAACCTCCCCTAAACAAACAATTATGGACTATGTCATCAAATAAGTATGAAAATATTTATTTTACCCCTACTAAAAAATTTTAAAAATATAACCACAATTTTTTAAAAAATGAAGTTGAAAAGCAAGACATTAACTTTACACAAAGGATGACTAATTGTATTTTTAAAGCATTTAAAGATATTTTTTTAAAAAATAAGTAAATTTAAATAAGGGTAAAATAAGTATTTTTGGCCATATTCGATGACATAGTCCATAACTAATTGTCCAGGGGAGGTTGTTGCCAATAAAACTATTAAAAGGTGACGGTTGGGGTTTGGAGAGAATGGATTCGTTTTCATTAGGGGATTAAGCCCAATATATACAATGATCTATACATGTAACCCGATCCATCTATACATGTAACCCGACCCATCTATACATATGCTAACACCCCCTCTCAAACTCACGGTGGATCATATATCGAGATTTTGCTAATAAAGTGACGGAAGCATGCAATAGTATGTGGCTTTGTGAGGAAGTCGGTAGTCTTCTCCTATGAGGGCATTGAGGGGATGAACGACAATGAGATAGTGCAAGAAAGAAACTCTTGTCAAACATAATGACAATCCACCTCGATATGCTTCATCTGTTCATGAAAAACTGGGTTAATAGCAATCTAAATAGCACTTTGGTTGTCACAGAAAAGAGGTGTAGACCCGAATATCTTGACTCCCAAGTATAGGAGAAGGCGACAAAGCCAGACAATTTCTGCAGTGGTGGAAGCCATGACCCTACATTTGCCTTTCGTGCTGGAGTGAGCAATGGACTCCTATTTCTTGCTGCGCTAACAAATAAAGGAGTCACCAAGAAACATACAGTAGCCGATGGTAGAACTACGACTAACATCTCCTACTCATTCTGTATCGGAATAGCACGCAGTACCAGAGGAGAGGTGGAAGTTAGAAGCATAGAACGTGTGATGGTGCCCTGGAGATAGCAAAAGATCTAAAGTACGACTGCATAGTAAACAGATCGGGAAGCCTGAACGAACTGACTGACAATACCTACAGCATGGGTAATGTCTGGCCTAATCATAGTGAGATAGACTAGCATCCTAACCAACCTCTGGTATCTGGAGACATCTCGGAGAGGCTCACCATCAGTAGGGAGGAGCTTCAAGTTGAGTTGCATCGATGTGTTTGCAGTGCGAGAGTCAGTGAGAGCAGCATTGGTAAGGATATCAAAAATATACTTCTTCTGGGAAACCAACAGACTACGAGCTGAACAGGCGATCTCAAGTCCAAGAAAGTAGCAAAGATGGCCTAGATTCTTCATCTTGAACTGACTCTGGAGGTAATGCTAAAGGGATGCTATGGTGGTACTTTCGTCCCTAGTGATGATCATATCGTCTACATACATGAGCAAAATAGTAAAACCTTAACTAGAGGAGCGGGTGAGCAGGGCGTAATTAGAATGTTGCTCTACAAAACCAATGACCAGAACTGTACTGTGAAATCGCTCAAACCAGACACGAGTGGCCTGCTTGAGCTCATAGATGGCCTAACGCAAACAATAGACTTACCCCGAAGAAGCAGAGAGGTCCGGTGGAGGAGCCATATATACCTCCTCTGAGAGGTCAACATGAAGGAAGGCATTCGTCACATCCATCTGATGGAGAGGCCACCTTCGAGTAGCTACCACAGTTAGGAGGGTGTATAGTGGTCATCCGAGCAACTGGAGCAAACTTCTCCGCGTAGTCAATCCCATACTCTTGGGAGAAGCTTCGAGCAACAAGACGAGCCTTGTGTCGGTCAATGAATCTGTCAGGTCGAGTTTTAACCTTGAAGATCTATTTGCAGTTAATAGACACTATGCTTGAGGGACAAGAAACTAGCTTCCAAGTCTGGGTATGCTGAAAAGCCTCAAGCTTCTCTGTCATGGTCTATCACCACAATGGGTGCAAAACTGTCTCACGGTACGACTGGGGCTCCCAGTGGATATGGAGAATAGTTAAAAAGGCTTAGTACGAGGGGAGAGTAAAAGACAACAACAGATTATCCATAGGTGTCAGTAAAGTTAGTGGCAAAAGCAGAGTAGCCAAACCTATCAGGAGAGTAGTCGTATCTATCAAAAGGGTGATGTTCATGCGTAAGATAGTGCTGAACGAAGTCAGGATCCGCGTCTATAGAGGAAGGAGCAACTGCAGACGAGGGAGCACTAGTAGGGTCAGCCTCAGTAGGAGTAGTTGTAGAGCAATGAACGTAGACACGAGTGACAGGTAGTGGTGGTGGGGGTAGGGGAGGTGGAGGAGGCAGGGGGCATGGTAGGTAGGTGTGAGGGAGGCAAGGGAGGTAGAGGCAAGGAGAGTCCCAACAATAGTAGGGGAGGCTTAATCGAGGAAGGCACAGTCGTGGGTGTGGGAGTAAGATTCGAAGTTAGGAAAGGTATGATAAGAGGTGGACGAGGCATAGATGGTGACACAGGCAATGAGGGAAGATCTCGAGACTCTATGGAAAAGTACAGGACATCCTCAACAAAGGAGACGTGATGAGAGATACGGATCTAGCAAACCAAGGGATCATAGCACCGATAGCCCTTGTGCTCCAGACTGAGCCCCAAGTGAACACACCTAACTGACATAGTAGAAAGTTTGGTGTATTTATGGGGAGGGAGGAGGACAAAACATATACCCCGCCTAAAGGTGCGAAGAAGAGAGTAGTCGGGGGATGTGGAATAAAGCCACTCTTACAGGATAACACAGAAAAGAGTGGAGGACGGAGTGATGTTGATAAGGTGAATGATGGTCAGAACAGTCACGTCCCAGTAGGAATGTGGAACAGAAAGACAGAAGTAGAGTTTGCGTTGTCTCGAGGACATGGCGATGCTTGCGCTCGACGACTCCGTTCTATTTATGGGTGTGGGGGCACGATGATTGGTGAAGAGTGTTGTGAGTCTAAAGAATCTCACGCATCTCAGAGGAGAGATACTCCTGGGCACAGTCAGACCGAAAGGTCTTAATGCGCTGACCAAACTAGATGTGGATCATAGTAGTAAAACTCTTATAAATGTGAGGAATCTCGGAGTGACAACACATGAGATAGATCTAGGTGCAGCGGGAATAATCATCTTTGAAGTTTACATAATACAGGAAACTATTAAAGGAGGCAGCTGCATACACCAGAATGTACTAGATTAAAAGGGGCATTGGATTGGGAAGCACTAGTAGAAAAAGGAAGAGACAGGTGCTTTGCCAATTGACAACCAGATATAGCACAAAACACTTTGGAGTCGATCACTGGATATGTGACATAACCTTCTGTGCCACAGGTCGGTATCAGAGGTGACAGATAGAGCTGACGGAACGAAAGGAGTAGAAGTGAGTGAATATGATTCAACTGATAAAGTCCCCCTGCTTTACGACCCAGCCCAACTATTTTACCCGTCCACGGATGCTGCACAAAATAAGAAGAAGAAGTAAAGATAACGATCAGGCCCAAGTCACAAAGAGAACTAAGAGATATTAAATTAATGTTTAAGAGGGGAGCATGGTGAACACGTGGTAAGGTCATGCAACCAGTGGGATAAGAAGCAGAAGTGGTAGCTCCACACTACGAAATAGGTATGAGAGATCTATCAGCAGTGCAGACCCCCAGCTGGGTAGAAGTAGGGATACAGTCGGTAAGTATGATAGAGTCACATGTAAGGTGACAGGAGGCACCATAGTCGAAGATCTATAGAGCAGTAATATCAGGAGTGACGGATATGCCCTTGAGCTATCAAAGAGTTGGTAGAGGCGAGGTGCCGAAGAAGTAGCTCCTAAAGTCGCTGAAGATGGTCGGAGTCAGACGGGGGAGGTGCCGGAGTAGCGAGACTAGCAGTAGCAGTAATGCCACCTTCATGGTGGAGGCAACCCTAACCACGGCCACAATCGGCTAACTCGGCGGAGACTCGTCTTGAGAACACCCTCAAAACAGAGGGACGATGAGTAGCCATTATGTGCAGGTGGTACGAGAGCCGAGAATTACCACAAGAGTCCATAGCAGGAGTACCCACAACTGATGCTAGACCTGGTTTGAATGAAGAGGGAGACGGTATACCTGCAGCAGTGGTACAAAACAATGGGAGAGGCTGTAGGGAGGTTTGCAAAGAGGTAAGCTTTAGGGAGGTATGTAGGGAGGTAGGCTGTGGGGAGGTCTGCAGGAAGAGAGGCTATATGGTGGGGTCTGTAGGGAGGTCTACAGAGAGGTGGTATGTAGGGAGGTCTGTGGGGAGGTCTGCAGGATGGTCAAGTCTGGGGTCAGATTTAGAGTCAGATCTGAGGTTAGATCTAGGTTTTTATTTGGAAAGGAGAAAAGTAGGGATGGTCGGAGTGATGCTTGGTGCAGGAGGGGGCAAGGTTGTAGATGGTGCGGTGGGAGGTCGCCGAGGAAGGAGGTTGCAAGAAGGTGGCAGGTGGTGGCATGGGGGGTTCTTAGAGGGCGGAGATTGGTGCGAGGGGGTACAGGGGGTGCTCGGAGGGTGATCGGTGGCAGGGGGTGGCACAGGAGATCGATGCGCCTGCGCGGGAGGGGGGGCACGGAGGTGCTACGGACTGCGGTGGCAGAGGGGTGTTGCGGACGACTGTGGGTTGCGGTGGGAGAGGGGCGCTGCGAACGGTGGCTGCGGTAGGAGGGAAGGGGAGAGGGAGGCTGTGTGCAGGGAGGTGGTGGTTTGCCAGAGAAGGTAGCGGGGTTGCGGGCAAGAGGAGACCGGAGGGAGGTGCCGTCACTGGTGAGAGGTCGCCGCTTTCAAGGGAGAACTCTAGTGCTCTGATACTATGTTAGAAGGTGACGCCTAGGGTTTGGAGAGAATGGATTCGTTCTCATTAGGGGACTAAGCCCAATATATACAATGATCTATAATGTAACCCGATTCGTCTATACATGTAACCCGACCCATTTATACATATGCTAACAAAAACGAAACCTCAGGGGAGGTCACTATAATTACCTCAAACTTTAGGTTGGTCACTGTAATTTTTCATAACTTATGAGGGTCAAAAAGAGATGATAGGTAACGAACCTTGTGGGATAACTGAACCCCTTCTATAATCTTTTATAAATTCTTAATGAGGTTGGATCACAAAAGGGATTACTGCGATGCTGATTGGTGTCTGTGATATGATGCAATCCATTTGATCCCTTGATTTCCCTTTAAAAAATATGATCCCTTGATTGTGATCCCTTGCACATAGAGAGGGATCATGTGGGGGTTCAATTTTATCACAATTAGAGACCGTGAGAAGGCAAGTAGTTATGGGATTTAATGATTTTAAAATTTAAATTAGATGGGATCCCACAGTTAAGGGGATCACATCGACTATCCACATCCATATATGGCATGTTTTAATGTTTTAAAAATTTAAATTACCACTATTAAGCTTTAATAGTGGAAGGCAGCAAGGAGCATATAAGGCAAAACCAATCGGCGCGTTGGAATTCTCTCTTCTCTATATCCCGATCTTGATCGGCGGCTAGATATATCCCGTCCCTTTTTGTCCCTGTTCATTTTTTAGGTAAATTCATAATTATCTCGAACTGACGTAGCATGTTATATAGATGGAATCAGTGCCTTGTTGTGCCCTAGCCGTCGGATCTGAGAAATAAATTTTTTCTCTCTCCGACAACGCGCGCCGACAGCCCCTTACCCAACGCCGTCAGCAACCCCCCCTCCAACTCTCTCTGCTCGCCCGCCCCACCTGCACCCCCCCGCACCATAGCCTCCATGCTCATCTCCCACCACCGCAGCCTTTCCATGCCTCCTGACTCGACCACCCGCACCACCTGCTTGCCTTGCCTCCCTACGAGACCAAATCAGAAAGTTTCTTTTTTATTATCTCAAGCATGTCATTACAATAACTAACTAGTCTTTATATAGACTTGTGTAAACATAAATAAAACACATACAGGCGGTATGAGACTAAAACATGCCTAACTAATAATCAAGTTTGTATAAATAAATGAAGGAAAATGCATGAGGACCTAATGAAGGATGTGCTAGCCAACCTGCTAAAAGGGCCTACTGGGCTACTTTCCGAGCCACAGAGACATGGGCTGAGCGATCCTGGGTCGTCTGCACTGTTAACTCTGAACTGTGGTGATCTACTGATGATGTCCTCATTACCGTTGGTACAATGAAAAGGAAACAATAGAAGCATGTAATCATTAGTTAAATCATAATTTGGCCCAGTCTTGCTATATTTCCAGTTTTTTCTTTTTTTGGTTTTATCCCATTTTACCTTTGTGCTTTTGTTTTTTACCTTTTGTCTTTCTCTTTTGTGTACTGGTCATTGGGATTGGGAAGGTTGTAATGGTTGTTGTAGCATTTATTGATCAATAATAAAATTAATTTCATATTGTCCACAAAAAAAGTCGATAAATTGTGTTGCTATAACATTATTCAATCCGATTGTGTGGCTTTATGTGTAAATATTTTGATTTTAGTTGTTGTAACTCGCATATTTTCTAAATGAGATGCACGATATTCTATTTTGGTGTGCTTGTTCCCTTCTTGTGACGTTGGGTTTGGATGTGTTGTTTCTGCATATGGAATACCAATTCTGTAAAGTTTTTGTTTCTGAAAAGATGTCAAATTAGTCAAAAAAATCAGTTATATTTTACTATTTATTCACGGCATTAGATTATTCATGTTAGGGTCTGTTCTTTTGCACGGAAATGGAGCAAGGAAATTAATAGTGAGTGGAAATGGGATTTTCTGATCCGTTTCCAGTGTTCTTTTGCGATGAAATCTTGTTTCCCTTCTCTGAAATTTCCCTGCTATCAGGGAAATGAGTTTCCGCCCAAAACCTGCAGAAAATCGACTTCCCTTCTTCTTCTTCAAAACCCCAATCCCGTAGGCGATTTTGCTCGAGCTCCAGTCGACCTCATCGACCTTCCACGAACCTCCTCGACCTCCAGCGGCCTTCCGACGGACCTCCTCGAGCTCCGACGAACCTCCTCAACCATGGCAGACCTTCAAGCGGACCTCATCGACTTTCAGTGAACCTCCTCGACCTCCGGCGATCTTCCGGTGGACCTCCTCGACCTCCGGCGATCATGTTCGGCCACTCGATCTCAGTCGATTTCCACAATCCATTTTCCTATTCAAAAGAACGGCAGAAATTTTGTGGTGTGGAAACAATTTCTGCAGAAATTATTTCCTTTATTTTTTTTCCCTGGAAACTAAAAGAACAGACCCTTGGAGTTTATGTAACTTTTCTTAATTCATTCTTCTTAGGTATCCCATCATCTAGCCGCGAGGATAGTTCCCATGGTAGCGAGCTTAGACGATCACGTAGAGGGATATATGGCAGTGGACACAGTCGAGCCCGGAGGGAGCCTGGAGACATGCGCTTCACGATGTCAGATATCTACAAAGCAACAAAAAACTTCTCCCCCTCTTTAAAGATCGGACAGGGCGGGTTTGGAATGGTTTACAAAGGTCAGCTTGACGATAGCACACTTGTTGCAGTTAAACGAGCTAAAAAGGTCAGCATTTGGGAGTAGCATCTTATGTCCTTGTTGATGTTGCTGGGAATTGAGACTGATGTCAATACAGGATCGGTGATCTCTTTGCAGAGCTTGCACGAAAACCATCTGAGTGTGGAATTCAAAACCGAGATCCAGACGTTGGCACGCGTCGAGCATCAAAATCTAGTTAGGTTACTGGGATATTTGGAACATGAGGATGAAAGGATTGTTGTTATTGAATATGTCCCTAACGGAAATCTCAGAGAGCACCTTGATTGTAAGTTTCCTCGCACCTCTTTCCTACTGTTGTTATTGGTCACCATTCGGTTTTTCTTATTGCTGATTTGGGTTTCATACTGTTAAAGATGAGTGATGTGGTACGAGCGGTGTTAGGATGCAATGCAATCTCTTTCTGCTAAATGGCTATGAATGCCATGGAGATAGATGATGGTGACATGCTCGCTTTCGGTAAATTGCAGGTTTGCATGGGAAACCGCTTGATCTTGCTGCGCGACTGGATATTGCAATTGATGTGGCTCATGCTGTTACATATCTTCATATGTATACGGGTATGATTGAAATGTTAGATGTTGGGCTTGTCATACTTGTTTGTCATAATGAGTTAGATGATTGACAACAATCAAGTTTGGAAATTAAGTATGGTATTGCCGTGAGATAACCAGATATTCTTTTCGCAGTTGCAAATTTACCCTTTAACTTATACTTTAACTCGCACAAGTTGCGATTGACATTGAACTTCGTACCATTCACCTTCTCAGTTCATGAATAAAGCCAGAGCTAAGTATATCCTCACCTCTTACATATCTAGTTACTTGAACAAGGCTTTCACTTGAACAAGCTATTATCAATAATATTCGGCATTGAATTTTGTATGTTTTGGCTCCCTAACTAATTATTTGGATTATTTCGTTTATTCAACATCACTTCGTAAGCATGTTGGTCCCTAGGAACATAGGACACCACGTAACGTGAAAGAGCACATTCAGGAGATCTGGTGGTCCGATTCTATGCAGTCCTAGACTGTTCATGGTCATGGTGAAGTTGGATGCTTGTCCTAAAAGGCCAAACCATTGATGATTGTGTGTTGAAGTCTCCATCATTGGAATGAGATTCCTAGTCACATGTGTTGGTCACATATTGGAATGTGGTGAACTGGAACCATAGTGAAAGCACTGGAAATTTATTAGAACATTAGTGAGAATTACAAAATTTAGTGACGTTCTTGACCTGAGGGGTTTGTGATTCCTCAGCTAATCATCGAGGGTTGCTTTAAGATATCAAGCAGTGAAGTCTCACTTGAGTCCAATACCTAGATGCCTTGGGTAGCCCGGATGATGCTGTAGGGACGTAAACATCCTACATCTAATTCACGTTCTATAGTTGAGTGAATGCCTTCCCTTCACAGCATGACAGGTCGATGCACCTAGATCAGGGCATGATAATTAGAAATTGTTTGCTAATTGTTTCGATAGCTTGTAAAAGCTGACGAGGGTGTTTGACCAACTCTAGCTGGACCTAGGGACCTAACCATAGAACTTCAGGAATTCTGACAAGTATTAAGTTGCGACCTGAAGGTTTTACCGACATTAGTTATTGAAGCGACTCACTATGGAGTTTGTGCCTTTGCGTTGATAAGATATTATGGAGCATAATTGAAGTGCCCATGTCCTTGAGTTCAATTAATTGGAAAGAAATGATATTCCAATTAATTAGGAGTTATTCCAACTAATTAAGAGTGCTAAAATCAATAGAACTGGATCTTGTTAGGATTCCTAATTGAGCATTGACTAGGTTTCCTAGTTGGTTCTACTTTCCTATATGGATAGTTATCTCCTACACTATCAATATAGAGAGAGATTTAGGGTGGAGGCATCATGTGATAACCCAATTTCTAGGAGAGCCATCATAGAAGGAAGTTGAGCTGAAGGAGCTCCTTCCCTTCTCTCTCCTTGGTGGGTGGGGCCTGGACACTCCCCCTCCCCTTCGGTACTTGTACCAATGCTCGAGTTTTTTCGTGACTTGATACAACTGTTTCAGATACCAGTTTGCTACTTTGCGTCTTCAGATTTTTTTCATAGTTCTACTTCTAGTTGGTGTTGTCAGATCAATTGTTCTAGTGACAGATACTCCCTCTAGGACTCAGGAGTTGACTTCGACTTCATAACACGTCTTTCTTTCTCTAGGTCTCCACCACCAGCTCGTGTCGCCAGATTATTTGTCACTTTCCAATTCTACGACTCTAAACTCTAAGCCGGTTCTACTCAGTGGAAGCGTATGATGGGGATCCATAGTACATATTATATTTTCACTGTCAGATTGTCCACACATGAAGCTTCTACTGTTAGATCAGCTTGTTGCTCTTTTCTACTGTCGGATTCTGTTGCATCATGATTTGCATTGTCAAATTGGCTTGGAGACTCAGTTTGATATATGAGCCCGTTTTCTTATGGCCCAAGGGATTTTACTTTTGAACTAATTTGGATTGGGTGTTTATAAAAAACCCTACGGAATTTTCTTTTGAACTAATGAATAAAATTGATTAACTTTGTTTCCACTATTCTTGAGAGAGGATTAAAAGAACGAGGCTCAACGGTAAGAAATCGGCTCGATCAATGGCAAGAGATCGGAGATTGTTTATCGTTTTTTTCTTTATTTTGCTTATATCGGTGTGGATTTTCATCATCCTCGATACATCATCGATTACAACGGACACATCACCACCACCTAATAGCTGGCGCCTGGAATTTATCGTGACCGAGCCCTCTTTTGTAATTGTGACCACTATTGGTGGCCAAAAATAACATGACAAATCTATAATCCGGGAGGACTTACGGGAGATCCCTAGCCCTGATTGACCCCATTCTGATTTTTCTTGAAGCGTATTGACATCCCCGAGATGCTCTCCAAATTGCGTGACGATCCAACCAGTGGATCTTCACTAGTCGTCGTTTGAACAAAGCTCTCGATCGTCCAATCTGCACTTGAACAAGGTACAATAAAATCCTCAACCTTCCATTGCCTTTAAATTTTGATCCGTTCATCCAATTCTAACAAACTATAGATCAGAATCAAAGATTTTCTCGAGCCCGATCCAACCATACCATCCATGTATCAACCCAGCAAGCCCATTAAAACTGCCCTCTTTGCCCCTTCTGTTTTAGAGCATGCCCTTTGATTATTGTAGGACCCCCCATCTCCTCTTGCATCACTTCTTCTATACGACACGCGTAGTATGCACTGAAGACATGCATTGGTGTTGTTCTCAACATAATATTGCCTGTCTGCATGTCGATAGCTATGTGGAGTAATGTTCTTCAGATTCATATGCACATCATTTGTGTTGATAATGTTCAGATTCACAAACAATTCCCCAACAGCAACCCTCTTCAGGTGCTCATGCAGATTTCGGTTGTCGATGTATTAATCGAGGGGCTTATGATCTGAATTATATACAAATGTGACTTGTATTTGATTGTGGAGTTGGTTGTCAAAATGCATATAAGTGGATAAGATTGCATTTGTATGTAGATTGTGTACATACTGCTGAGAATTTTTATATGGTGGATAAATATACCAAAGCATAAACAACCATTACGGCTAGGGCCCTAAATTTGAGCAATTATCCATGACCGGTTTCTTTCTGACATAATAACTCATTGAGCTTGTTTATTAAGTTATTTAGCTAAGCTCAAGCTTGATTCTCGCACTCTATTAGTAAACAACCCGACTTCAAGCTATACGCCGCTCAGCTTGTAATACTTTATTAGGATCGATTATGTGTTATGGGAAATTCTTAGCATGCTACCTACAACACTGAAACAAATACCCTATGACTGATGTGTTACTAATTGGACCTGGTCTAACTTGCTCTGTTACCAAAAAATCCAATTTTTTGAATAAGTCTCGATTAGAACACGACTTATTCAGTAAACGTTCGCTACGCGACTTTTTCCTTTTTTTTTTTGAGAAAGTCATGATTTTATGAAAAAGTCATGATTTTCACGTTTTAATCCTGATTTACACGTTTTAATCCCGATTAATTACGTTTTAATCCCATCATGTATTGCTCAAAAAGCCTATTGTAACATCTATATATAGATATGTTCTAAAATTCTACCGTTTGTTTCCCGACTCTTTCCCGATTTTTCTGACTTTTTTATGATTTTTCCGATTTCTCTCCTAGCCGATTTTTTCCCGACTTCCGACTTGGTAACTATGCTAACTTGTGCTAGTCGTTTAAGAAGAATTTCAAGCTTGAAGTTCAAGCCAATGTTCGTATTAAAATGTTAATCTCTTGAGCAGTTTTCAAGCTTGAACAAGCCCTGATGGGCTTGATTCATGCTCAAGCCGAGCTTAAGCTGCCCTGAACAAATTCCATCTGAGGTTGAGCAGGGTTCATGTCGGCTCGTTACACACCTAATTTCTGAAAGCCTGCTTTTAGATGTATGACTGGAAAAGGGTCTTCTTGTAGGGCCAACATATATTCTTCTGCTTTTCTTGCAGGCTGGGATCTCTTCTTCCCTTTGACATATATTCTATGGTTGTTAGAGGTTTATACGACAATTAATGATATCTTTTGCCATGCAGATCATCCTATTATCCACAGAGACATCAAATCGTCCAACATTCTTCTCACTGAAAACCTCCGTGCTAAGGTTGCTGATTTTGGGTTTGCTCGGCTTGGTGCAACCGAGCCTGAAGCCACCCATATTTCGACCCAAGTTAAAGGGACTGCAGGATATTTAGACCCGGAATATCTCAGAACTTACCAACTCACAGAGAAGAGCGATGTGTTCTCCTTTGGTGTCTTGCTGGTGGAATTAATATCAGGGAGGCGACCTATAGAACCGAAGAGGGAAATCAACGAACGGATAACGACTAGATGGGTATGTTTCAGTTTCTCTCACAAGTCTGTTGCTTTCTGGGTCAATGCTGAATATCATGGAAACCATGTTGATCATTTGCTCATAAGTGTTCTGAAGAGGTAATTCTCAAGAAATAAACAAAACTAGATTCTTTGTGAAGAAATTACAAGAGATAATGTTTGGAACCATAGTCACTTACAAGAGATATAATGTTTATAACCTTGAGATCACTAGACCATGATCAGCTTACATGGGTCTGGAACTTATCATAGTCACTTGATGTGAACTACTATTTCTAATACTGAACGAGTTCCAACCATCAGACCTTAATTGGAGGGCTGACTTTATGATTCGCTGTTATTACATTTTTTTTTTTTGAGAACCCCTCCTCTCAGGAGGGAGGGTTTGGCGGACCCCAACCAGAAGTCATTATGACCTAAGATAGGATACCGATACAAAAGCAGAGGGCCTCCACCCCTAGTGGTTAAGAGGCATCGACACCCAAGGTGTACCCCCTTCCAACACAGGCTAACAAAAATGCCCTGCAAAACAAGCAAAAAAAAACAACAAGCCGAAAGACCTAAGGCTTGGAAGCCCTCGATCTTTCCATATCACGGAAAAGAGCTAGGAGCGATCCCGAGCCTTTCTCCTTGATGGAGAAGCCGACAGCCGAAGCTAAATCAAGGATGGTTCTGTCCTCCAGCAGGTTGATGGGTAGGCCCAAGTCCTCTCCATTTAGATTAGACAACTGTTCCTTGAGATCCTGAATGAGTGGGATCCTAGGCCGTGGAGGTCGGCGGTGCAAGTTAGATTCAAGTGCTCGAGATTTGGCCCGGAGCGAAGCCCTGGCTTCAATCGAGTCCGATCCTCGGTTAGCTAGTCTAGGACTGCGGCGAGCAAGTCCCCCCTCCACTAATCCTCCAACTTGTGCAACCCCATTATCTGAGGGTGGGGCCCCTGCTGGAATCGAAATCCCATGGTCTTCCCCACCGATGTTGACTCCTGGGATGTTCTTGAGGACTTGTTGATGCTCCTCATCAGCACTAGCAGTTGTAACACCAGCAATTGCAGTACCTCCAGTGAACGTTACATCAGTAACTCCTCGTGTAACATCATCCTCAGCCTCAGCCTCAGCCTCAAGCGCAACCGGATCCCCTCGTGTAACACCAGACCCTGTTAGCGTAACACCAGCTGCAGCACAGCCACCAACGCTCGCACCATCAGGCGTTACAGCATCTTCCACCTCTGCTACAGCTGCAAGACATTCAGCGTTGGTAGCATTTGCAGCATCATCAGCACCACTGAGAACTACCTCCTCCACCGCATCTCCCACAGACAATGTAACATCAGCTAAAGCAGCAACCTTAGCTGTGCTAGCATCAGCCGCAGCCTGGGCAACAGCAGCTACAGCACCATTGTCACTCACAATAACATCTTCACCATCTGCCTTAGACCCCAACACATCATACCGAGAACCACTCTCCCTTCTAGCAACTTTGGGTATCGCTGGACCCTTACCTTTACGCTTAGAACCCACACTAATCCATGGATTAGAGGCCAATGGATCATGCAAGGAAGCTGACGAAACTTCAGAAGCTGCCCCTACCTCATAATGCCGCACCGTGTTCCCAGTTGGCACCCAATGCTTCCGATGTGGCATGGCTGGAACCCCTTGTTTTTTCCAACTGGAGGCAATCTTGGGATGGGCCAAACAAGCATCCTCATGATGGTCAAACGATTGGCAAGCTCTACACCGAATAGGCTTCCAATCATACGTAACAGGTTGCATGGATAAAAAGGTACCTGCATCGTTGTGAGCCTCCACTTCATTCCGGAGTGCCTCCTCAACATTGATTTCTACGCAAATTCTTGCATAATTCATTCTTCCCCCTTCTTTATGGGCTACCGCTGCAGCCGTGGGAGCATCCATTCCCAATGGGGTGCCCAACACACTCCCCATCCTGCTGAGCGCATCAAAAGACCATAATTTGTCCGGAAGGTTCGAAAATCTGACCCACACAGGGATGCGAGAAATCATTGCCCTATCATACGTGATATCACTAGCCCACTTTTTAAGGACCAAAGGACGTCCTTGAAAGTGCCATGGCCCTCCGGCTAAAATTCTAACATAGTCTTCCACTTCCGCAAACTTAAACAGGAAAATCCCGTTCTCCCGGGAAAACATCTCCATTCCCCCCTTCGGCTGCCAAAGCCTCATCACCGTGGCTTTAAGATGGGGGAAAAAAGGCCTTTTCCCCAATACAAATCCCACTAGCGAATTAGCCCAATTACTTTCTGTCTTTGCCATTTCTACCTGTGAGCAGATCGCTATTTTCTTGCCATCTATCACTGTTGGTTCAATGTACTTGAGCTTGCGTTCATCAGAAGACAAAGCAAAAGAGTTCAAGGGAACACCCCAGGCATTGCCCGTAGCCCTCAATCCATTTCCTGCATGCTGTCTTCTATCAGGCATAACATCAACCACCTGGCGTGCACCTGGGCTCACTGAAACACTGGCAGGATCTGAAGCAGTCCCGCCTGCAAGAGCATCAGGAATTTGAACCGGCATTCCCGCACTACCCTCATTGCCACCACCAGCAACTGCAGTGTTACGAAGGCCTGCACCTCCAGCAACTGCAGTGTTACGAAGGCCTGCACCTCCAGCAACTGCAGTGTTGCGAAGGCCAGGCAATCCATCGAACACCTTATCAGCATCAAGTGCTACTGCAAACTTGTTGTTTCCATTACCCTTCCCTGCAGATTCCATGGAACGAGGGCTGTGAAGAGAGTATTGCAAGGCCGGGAAATCATCCAAACCACCCCCAATATGACTCGGGTCCACCTCAGATAAAGCACCCACTGCAGCACACCCATCTCTGAAATCCGAAAGAACTGCAGTAGTCGCCGACCCATCAGCTCCAGATCTGGAACCTGCTGCTCCACGCCCAACAACAGGTCCATCTCCCCTGCGACCCCGAGCTGAAGAGGGAGAAGATGAGCACGAACCTCTTCCTCGCCTCTGGGCAAACGGATTACTACCTGCTGAGATGAAATCCTCCAATCTGGGATCTCGAGGAGGACGGAACGCAGCCTCCTCTAGGACGTTCTCTAGATCTTGATCCCCATCACGAGGACTAAGAGGAGAGGAGTCCCCCAAGATGGGATCCCCCATGCTCAAGGCCTTCCCCCCTAGTCGGCGAGCTTAGCAGTGGTTAAGAATGGAGTTTATTACATTTACAGATGATCGCCCACGTCTGATAAATTTAGTCACATGCTTCCATTTTTTTTTTTAGGGTTTTTTAGACTTACCACCCCAAACATATATGGAAATTAGTATGACCTTATTTGTTTGTAATTAGACTTAATCTCCAAATCGCCCAATTCCACCAGTCAAACATGTGTGACTGATATTCCACCCTGTTAGGTTTTTTATTAGACCATTTTGCCCCTTATAGTTAAGAACATAATATTTGAGGAAGAATATGAAGAAAATTGACCAAAGTCACTATTAAAATTTTTGGATTTGATGATCTGAGGGAGATCATCTTCTACCTCCCGAATGGGTATTTAAGGATTTTGGGAAGATCTTCATCTTAAGAATTTGAGGATTTGAAAAAGATCATCTTCTTCCTCTTGGGTGGGTTCCTTCCTCACAAATGAGTCTCATATTCTTCCACCAGATTGGGTTCCTTCATCACGCATGAGTCTCATCTTCTTATCCCAAATGGGTTTCTTCGTCACGAATGGATTTCATCTTTTACTCACTAATGGTTTACTTAATCTCGAATGAGTTTCATCTTTTTCCTCACAAATGAGTTTCATCTTTTCCTCCCAAATGGGTTCCTTCGTCATGAATGGGTTACTTCTTCCTGCGATTGAGTCCCTTCCCAACGAATGGATTTCATTTTCATCCTGCCAAATAGGTTCATTCTCTTCCTCCCGAATAGGTTCTTCCTTCGCAAGTGGGTTTTATCTTCTTGCTCACGAATGGGTCTTTCTCATGAATGGATTTCATTTTTCTTCCAACCCTTTTTTTTTGGGTAGGCATCTTCTTCCAACCCTTGTGATGGGTTCTTGACACTGTATATGAGAATGAAGATAAAGTTCTTCCTCATGGAGCTGGTTTTTGATACAAAATTTGAAAATTTTCTTCATCTTCTTGAAGATTGCGTTTGTTGACAGCGAGGGGCAAAACGGTCAACTAAAAAGCCTAGGATAGTAGAATAGCAGTCAAATAGATTTGACTGACGTAATATGATGGTTTGTGGGGGGTAAGTCTAATTAAGAACAAAAGGGAGAGGGATAAATCTAAAAAACCATTTTTTTTTTTTAAATTAGAACAAATGGTTTGGATGTGTGGTTATCATTGCTATCTTTTGTGCATCTATTGTCTCATAGTTTATCTGACACGATTTGGTGAAATAACAGGCGATGAAGAAGTTTGCTGATGGGAACACCATTCAAACATTGGACCCGAACCTCGCTGAGAGCCCGGCAACCAATCTGGCACTGGAAAAGATCCTCGAGCTGGCCTTGAAATGCTTAGCTCCAACCAGACGGAGCCGGCCGAGCATGAGGAGGTGCGCAGAAATTTTATGGAGCATCCGCAAGGATTACAGGGAGCTCTTGTCCTCTAGTTCTCTCTCCCATTCCTCCTATCGCAGGAACCCTTCCGTCGACTCTCATTGAAGCAAAGAGCTGATGCATACTCTCCTCGCTTAGATTGTCGCAGTTTCGCCTCGCTCTCTATCAAGTTGTGAGCTTCAAGGATTGGTTTTGGTCCATGGAGAAGCGTATGTATTACATATAGGAAGTTTTGGTGAGGACTGAGGGGGTCTTATTGCTCCAATCCTTGTTTGATGTTTTTGCTTGGTGATATTGTACCATTCCAGACAAATATAGTGAACAAAGTATTTTTGAATATAATTGAAAATTCAATTACATAAGTTTGTTTAAAAAGTAAATTACGCATAGACACCCTGTAGTTTGACTGATTATCACTCTCATCCCATCATGTTTAAAACCTTACATATGCACCTCTGTAGTTTTGATTCCTTGCACAGATGCCCCCTCTGAGAGGGTAAAATTGCCTCTTCAGAGGGGGTATTTGTGATTTGTTTTCAAACTATAGGGTGGCATTTGTAGGGTTTTAAAGGTGAGGGGATGAAAGTTATAATCGGTCAAATTACAGGGGGTCTATGTGTAATTTACCCTTGTTTAAATTACATTATACCTTTTTTGTCTTCATTTTTCGGTTGGATCAGTTTGTATAAAGAGATTCAGCCTACAAATAAGAGCAAAAGATCCACATCAAGCTATCAACAGGAGTCCATGGTGCATAAGGGAGAATTTGAGGGACTTTGATTAAACTTGTAAATATGACATTCTTTGGGTTTATAAGGAGTCAATTATAGAAATATATTGAACTAGCAATTGTAAGACAGCATGGATTAATAGATTTTCGCATATAACAAATTTTGATATTGCACTAAAATTTTCTGTGTTTTGCAAAATTCTTGCCATACTTTACATAACTTGATTTTTGCTAAAAAAAGAAATCATATGGTAAAAAACTTAGTCCAAGGATAAAATGGTAAAAAAATTAGCTACATTTTTTTTTTCAAACATGAGATGTAGCAGGATGGCAAGATAATTTCTTAAAAGAGAATGGTTTTTATGCAATATCAAACTTCTTTAGGGGGATCAATAAGAAAATTCTCTATCAAGTTGAACCAAAACAGCTATCCCTTGTGTTATAGCTAGTTAATTCCTATTTTCTGAGTCTCCGTTTAGTTGGTGGGATGTGTTTTACATGGAAAACATAAGGTATTAGTTTTACTAGTAAAACAAATTCCCAAGTAATATTTGGTAAGGGTGTGTTTGGCATTGGTTTTGGAGGCCTAGTTTTGCGTCAAAACTAGTTCCGCTTGCCAAACTGGTTTTGGTATAAGATTTTATTGTGTTTGGGATTCATTAGAAAATTGGTTTTCCAAAACCAAAACCAGAAAATCATCAAAACCCAAAAGCAAAATTTTTTTGCTTTTGGATTCTTCTTTTGGGTTCTTGAGGCAAGAGGCAAAACAATAATTAAAAGAAATCATTGTTGTAGAGAGAAACTATTGTAAAGAGAAAAAATTAAAAGCGGGAGAATATATACATATCATATTGTAGAGAGAGAAAATTATTATAGAGAGAATACTTTAGAGAAAATATATGATAGATATAAAAATATTATAGAGAGAAAATTCTTTTTTTTTTTTTTGAGCAATTCCTCTCCGAGTCAGAGAGGATGGGGTTGAGCATACCCCAAGCTTTATTAAAAAATCAAATAAAGGGAGTTATAAGAGACTAAGGAAAGGGGTAATCCTCCCTGAGAGGTTAACGGAGAAACCTGGAGACCGGCTAGTAATCATAGCAACAAAGTTGGACCAGACGGACCCAATCGGTAACCCCTTATTCGAGAATACTCTGGAGTTGCGTTCCCGCCAAATGCTCCAGCAGAGGCCAATCACCAAGAGATCCCAAGCAGGTTGAAGCACCTTCTTCACCCTCCTAGAACGCCAAAGTATCCAAAGAGTTCGCATGGAGCCCGGGTGGCCTCGAATACCCAGGCGGTGTTTAAGCATGGACCAAAGGTTCCTGGAGAACTGACATCTAAGAAAAAGATGGTTCACATCTTCCCTGTGCGCGCGGCATAGAGGACATGAAGTATCAGTAACATTGGGGTTGTTCTGCTTGCGAAGATTCTAAAAAGTAGAATATAGAGAGAAAATTCTAAAAAGAAGACTATAGATAGTAAGTATTAAATAAATAAATATGTAGTGAGAGAAAATATTGAAGATAAAAAATATTATAGAGAGGAAATATTATAGAGAGAAAAAATATTGTAGAGATAAAATATTGTAAAAAAAAAAATATTGTAGAGAGAGAAAATATTATAGAAAGAGAATATTTTAAAGAGAGAAAATATTATAGAAAGATAATATTTTAGAGAGGGAATATGTTATAGAGAGTAGTTTAGATAGAAAATATTGTAGAGAGAAAAAAACATAGAGAAGAAAAAAATATTAATAATAGAGAGAGAATATATCATAGAGAGAGAAAATATAATAGAAAAAGAATATTTTAGAGAGAAAAAATATTATAAAAAGAGAATATTTTAGAGAGAGAAATGTTATAGAGCGAAAACTTAATTAAAATAGGATATTTTAGAGAGAGAAAATATTATAGAAAGAGAATATTTTACATAGAGAAAATATTATAGAGAGAATAGTTTAGAAAGAAAAAATATTATAGAGAAAGAAAATATTATAGAAAGAGAATATTTTATAGAGATAAAATACTATAAAAAGAGAATATTTTAGAGAGAGAATATATTATAGAGAGTAAAGTTTAGAAAATAAATATTATAGAGAGAGAAAATAACGTTAAGGGGAGAAAAATATTAATTATAGAGAGAGAAGATATCATAGAGAAAGAAAATGTTCAAGAGAGAAAATATTATAAAAAGAATATTTTAGAGAGAGAAAATAATATACAAAGAGAATATTTAGAGAGAAATGTATAGAGAAAAAACATTGTAGAATATGATATTTGTAGAGAAAATTTTATAAAAAGAGAATATTTTAGAGAGAGAAAATATTATAAAGAGAATATTTTAAAAAGAGAAAATATTATAGTGAGAGAAAATGACATAAAGAGAAAAAAATATTATACAGAGGAAATATCATAGAGAAAAAATGGTATAGAGAAAAAATATTGTTGAAAGAGATCGAAGATACTGCAATTAGAAAAAATGTTATAGAAAGATAATATTTTATAAAGAGAAAATATTATAAAGAGAAAATGTTGTAGAAAGAGAATATTATAGATAGAAAAAATATTGTACAAAAACAATGTTTTATAGAGAGAAAATATTGTAAAGATAAAATATTTTAAAGAAAAAATATTTAAAAGAGAAACTGAATGAGAGAAAATATCATAGAGAGAAAATATCATAGAGAAAAAATGGGGTAGAGAGAGGAGAAATAATATTGTAGAGAGAAAATATTAGAGAAAGTATTATAGAGAGAATATTTTTAGAGAGAGAAAATCTTATAGCAAGAGAATATTTTAAAGAGAGAAAATATTATATAATGAGTATATTTTAGAGAGAAAATATTATAGAGTGATAAAATATTGTAGAATGAGAGTATTTTAGATAGAAAATGATGTAGTGAGAAGAGAAAATATTATAGAGAGAAAATATCATAGAGATAATGTTGGAGAGAAAATATTGTAGAAAGAAAAAATATCGTAGAGAGAAAATATTGGTGAGAACATTTTAGGAAAATAAAATATTGTAGAGAGAAATTGACATAAGAGAGAGAAGAAGAAAATATCATAAGGAGAAAATATTATAGATAAAAAATATTATAGAGAGATAAAGTACTCTAAAGAGAAATATTATATAGAGAGAATATAAGCAGAGAGAGTACTACATAAATAATGTTTTAGAATGAGAAATTATTTGAGAGAAAATGATATAGAGAAAATATTATAGAGAGAATATACTATAGAAAAAGAATGTGATGAATAGAGTATGTTATATAGATAATGTTTTACAAATAAATATTTAAAAATAGAGGAAATAACTGCAAAACTAGTTTTAGGCTCAAAACTGGTTTTATTGCCAACTACTCAAATGTTGATAATTCTAGAACTGGTTTTCGATAAGTTAAAACTGATTTTGCACAGAACTAGTTCTTGGTATTCCAAAATCAAAACCTAAAATTTCAAAACCAATGCCAAACGCACCCTAAGTTGAATGGGATATTAATTTTACCTTACTTGGTTTGGAGTATAACTTTGGAGTAAGTAATAGCAAAATATTTCAACTTCTAATTATTCTATAAAGAGAATGTATGTTGTAAAAAGGATATAAGTGAATGTGAAAATGTTTGTTGTAGAGAGAATACAAATTAAGGAGAGAGAATTAATGTTGTAGGGAAAGAATATAGGTTGTAGAGAGAATGTAAGTCGTGAAGAAAGTGCATGTTGCATAGAGTACATAAATTGTAGAGAGAGAATATTAATTGTGGAGAGAGAATGTAAGTTGGAGATAGATAATGTAGTCATAAAGAGAGAATGTGAGTTGTAGAGAGAGAAATCAAGTTGTATAGAGCTAATATATATCGTAGAGAGAGATGTAAGCCCTAACAAGTCCTATATGATTTGGGGTTACCCTGCACCAGCCCTAACAAGTCCTATATGATTTGGGGTCCCTAGAAAACTATAAATAGCCTTCATATAACATATATGATTGAATAAACCCCTTGTGATTGCCTTGCAAGAATCTTGCCTACTTACTTGCTCAAGTTTTCTATCGCTCTGGTCTTTGTTTTTCATAAAATTTCTTTCTTTGGGTTGTTTATCCATTTTGACATTGAAGAAGAATCCAATTGTGACCGAAAATGTTTTAAAGTCCTTTATTTTTTCTTTCATCTTCATATACTTGAGAGAAACTACATCGTCGGATTCGTTTGAGTTATATATCTCGAGCTTGTCAATGGCGAGTCAAGAATTTAGAGTCATTTCGACGACTTGAGGCATAACAATCGCATAAGGAGATGCTCGTGGACTCGAGTAGATGAAAGCATTATATCAGAGGATAAGATTCTTTGGAGGAAGGTCATCGCGGTGGTTGTTGCCTATCGGCGCCAAGCTTAGGGTTGGGTTGTGGAAGTATTGCATGCTTAAAGGATAACTCTATATTGTATTCCATCTCATTAGTGGTTTGGCTTGTATTTGAGCTTGCTCGAGGTGATTTTTACTATTTGGGAGTTTTCCACTTATATACCATGTCTTATCTTGTCATGCTCTAGATTTTTTAATTTACTCTATAAGACTTAAATAGACTTAAAGTATAACATTTCCATACTTATATACCATGTCTTATCTTGTCAGGCTGGTCTCACCACTTGAAGCGTTCCAAGTTCGACATTTGGGGTCTCTTTTAGCCGAAGCAAGGTTAGCCCCACACCTAAGTTCACCTTTATCCGGACGTATAGCCTCACACCCAAGATATTCCTAACAAGCCCCACACCTTAGACGGTCAAGATTTTTCATATTGACTTATACCATATAATTAAATATTTCAAATAACATAAATGAACAAGGAAAATTTCCGGATCGACTCTTCAACCAGAATAAGTAGGACAGTTCATGGCCCGAGTAGTTGATATCATAAATAGTATTATAAACATAAATTTATAATATTACTATGCTAGGATTCTTATTTCAAGTTAGAGCATCTCCAACTGGCCCCCGATCCCCCATCCACGTGGGATTTTGGTGGTGGTGGTGGTGGTGGTGGTGGTGGGGGGGGGGGGGGGATATCAGACCCCCCATTTATGGGGAGGATGTGGTCAATAGGGGTGGCAATGGGTCGGTTCGGGTCGGGTTGAGACATAGGTATAAGGGCAAAACACCCAACCTGAGCCTAACTCATTTAATAAACGGGTCAAAAACTTAAACCCAAACCCGACCCGACCTGTTTAACCCATTTACTAAACATGTCGGGTCGGGTTGGGTCAACAGAACCCATGTAAACTTGTCGGGTTGGTTCAGGTTGGGTCGGGTCGGATCGGGTTGACACGACCCATTTGGTAAACGGGTCAAGTCGGGTCAATCGGGTTATAAGTACAAATCCGAACCCGACCCATTAAATAAACGGGTCAATCGGGTCAACCTGTTTATGACCCGAACCCGTTTAGGCCAAACCCAAACCCGCTAACTCCGGGTCAGGTTCGAGTCGGGTTGGCGGGTCAGGTCAAGGATTGCCACCCCTAGTGGTCAACCCCCATCTTTGGGGGGTGACTGTTGAGCCCCCATTTGTTTTAAAATGGGGATGGAAAATGGGGACCCATTGGAAACCTGTGAAGTAGCCCACCCCCCAAAAGGTGACATGGCACCAAATCACCTCCAAATATGTGGATGGAGGTGAGGAACCGGTTGGAGATGCTCATGGGTTTCAATATGACGAGTTCATGGCCGCAAGCGGGCTCAATTTTTTTTGCAATTAGAACTCAGAGTTCTACATCAAAAGTTATGGTCATGTTATTATTGGGACATTTTGGGTATTTTCAGAATCAATGTGGCCAGATTGGAGTTTGAGCAAATTTGTTCATGTGATTAAACCTAACTAGATTAATGGGTTTGGGTTCACAGATCGGGGTTTGATAATAATTTTGAGCCCCATATTTTTTTTTTTGTGAAATCCCTCTCAGAGTTGAGGGAGGGTTCGGCCTAGACCCCTACCAGTTTATTGAATGAAGAAAGAACCCGGGTTACAATTAGCCGACCGACTGAGAAGTGAGATCAAAGAGGAAAGCCCGTGCACCATGGGGTGCGTTACAAGCCCAAAGGTGGATGAGGGACGTAATCCGCGAGACAAGGGAGTAAACTGAGCCCGACTTCCCTTGGAAGGTATGTCTATTCCGCTCAAGCCAGATAGCCCATGAGATCCCGACAGCAAGGATGTCCCACCCCTTCCTATCCAGACCCCTGAAATGTCTCATTCTCTAGGTGCCCCACAGTGCCCTAACGGACTCCGGCGTTACGCTCCGGTTAAGTTCAGAAATTGAGCACAAATCTGCATGGAGAAGTCACAGAGTAGTAGAAGATGATCGCCTATTTCATCCTCCCGTCCTCAAAGTTACAAGTCGGAGTAGTGACCCCTGAGTGCTTCCGCCTCATCAGATTCACCTTGGTCAAGATCCTGTCCCAAAAGGCAAGGAGCATGAAGATCCTCGTCTTAACGGCGCATCTGGCACGCCAGATCGTCTTGGCAGGAAGGCAGAGCACTCCCTCGAAGTTGAGAAAACCATAGAATCTACGTACCAAGAAAGTGCTCGAGGCCGTCCACCTCCAACCCACCGAATCTGGCTCTGACGTGAGACTAACCTCACCCAGCACATCCATCAGCTGCCCCAACTCTTGCAAGTGTTCCGTTGGAAAGGGGCTCACGAACCTGGGGTTCTAAGCCGTTGCTCCGCCCCTCACGGAGGCATCAGACCGGATCGTTGCCGAATTGAAGGGTGCTAGATCATAAAGGATATAGAACATAGTCCGCAAAGGAGAGTCCCCGATCCATATGTCTTCCCATAACATGATCTTCGACCCGTTCCCCACGATAAGCTAGCTTGCTACCGCAATGGAAGATGGAAGAGACCCGAGTAACCCCTCTCTAGAGGGTGGAAATCGAATCTGAAATGCACAAGCACGAGTGGAGAGGGGAGAACCTTCTGAAGTACCTGGCTAAAATAAGTCCCCTCCAGATATCGCCTATCGCCAGTTGCAGTGTCCACCACCACTTCCCAAGTATTGCCTGATTGAATTCCTTCAGGTTGATGATCCCCAGACCTCCTTGCTCTTTGGATTTGCAAGCACTACCCCAGGCAAGGAGCGGGTAGGAGCCAGAGTTGGAGGAGTCCCCCCGCCAGAGGAAGTTCCTACGTAGTCGGTCAATCCGATGAATAACCCACATCGGGAGTTGGTAGAAGGAGAGGAAGTAGGATGGTATGGAGGATAGCACCGAGTTAACGATAATGAGTCTTCCCCCAATGGAAAGCTGGTTCCCCTTCCATGTAAGCAGGCGACGCTCAACCTTCTGAATAAGTTCCACCCACGACTCCCTTGGTAGCCTGCGGTCCGAGATCGGGAGTTCTAGATATTTACGCAGAAGGGAACCCTACAAACAACCCAGAGTCATCGCCAGATCTCTTGCCAGCCGGCGGTCTCCCCCCCCCCCCCCCCCCCCCCCCGCCCCCCGAGTAAAAGAATGACGACTTGTTGAAGTTGACCTTCAACCGAAGAACAGCCTAAAACAGTGAAGAAGGACCCTAAGCACCACCGCCTGTATTGGGTCGGCAGCCAGGAAAAGCACCGTGTCGTCTGTGAAATACAGGTTGGAAACCTCCCAGTGCTCTGTCTTGATCCCGCTAAGGAGGCTCCTTCTGACAGTCTGCTTGATGATCACGTCAAAGATGTCCACTACCAGGATAAAAAAGAAGGGAGAGAGCGGACATCCTTGTATGACTCCCCGGTGCATTAAAAAGGAGTTTCCCTTATGGTCATTGATGAGGCAAGTCAATCTGGAGGAGGAAATGCAATCTCAGATCTAATCCAACCTTGTCTGCGGAAGGCCTCTGTGGTGTAGGCCCTCCATCCGAAACCCCCGCCCTAGCTTGTCGAAGGCCTTCTCGAAGTATCGCCTCGTTGCCCGACTCCCACAAGTGAAGAAGAACTTCCTGAACAGTTGCCACGCTGTCAAGGATACTCCTTCCCTTAATGAACGTCGATTGGGAGCGGTCGACCAGGTCTGAGATCATTGTTGTCAATCTAGACGATAAAACTTTGGTCACCACCTTGTAAATGCAGTTAGAGAGGCTGATCGGACGGAAGTCAAAGATAGAGGTCGCCCCCTCTTTATTCGGGATAAGAACTATCCACGAGTGGTTCAGGCTGGTCAGATTCACCCACCCCGCGAAGAAGTCTGTAAGGAACCGCAGCATGTCCGTCTTCAATGTCTCCCAATACCTTTCGAAGAAAAGGAAGGGGAGCCTATCGGGTCTCGGAGCCCCATCTGGGTGCTAATCAAAGAACGCACTCCGGAAGTGCTCCTCCGAGAACGGCGAGTCGAGTGGTCCCTGGCCAGCCAACCTACGGAAGGGCAGGGAATCCCACTCTAGGGCCAAGGGAAATAAACGGTCTCTATCAAACTCTCGCTTGAAGAAATTGGTAGCGCCTTCAGTGATGTCTCTTTGATTGTCGAGGGAAGCGTCGTCAACTACCAGGGTGGAGATGAGATTCCTCCATCTGTGTCCATTGACAATGCTATAGAAGTAAGAGGTGTTCTGATCCCCCTCCACAATCCACCTCTCCCTCGACCGCTGCTTCCACATGACCTCCTCCCGTTGCAAAATGTCTAAAAGTTCGGAGGACAGGGTTGATCTCCTCTCCCTATCAGAGTGGTCAAGCGGAGCCATCTTCTCTTGAATCTCTAGTTCCCAGATGTGTTCTAGCAAGTAGACCTTCTTCCTTTGATGCTCCCGAAATGCTCCAAGGACTACCTAATCATCGCCCGTCGCATGAACCGCAACTTCGAGGCGATATTCAGAGCAAAGTTAGGCAGGGAAGGGGCCACGACCCACCACACCGCCAACTAGTCGTCAAAACCCTCCTGAAGGGTCCACATCTTCTCAAAGCGAAAAGGTGAGCATAGCCTGTCCCCTTCCCCTGTGTCTAGGAGCACCGGGACAAGGTCGGAAATGAAGGAAGTAAGGGCCACCGTAGAGATAAGGAACCTATCCAATCTGGCGAAGGTAGGCTACTCCCTCCTGTTCGATCACGTGAACCTTCGGCCCCCTATCGGTAGATCAACTTGCTCGTGGTCCACAACGAAGGAGGAAAAGGCCTCCATGTCCTGACGGCTACCCTGATTCCCACTTCGCTCACCGAGGAATCGCGTTGCATTGAAGTCGCCGTTAAGGACCCAAGGTCCTTCGAAGGCAGAACGAACTACCCTGAGCTCTTGCCAGAACTCAAAGGAGAGGTTGTGGTCAAGAGGCCCATACACCGAGGTGACTGCCCAGAGCTGGTTGTCCGCTCTATTCCGAAGGGAGACCGTTAGGGAAAAGTCCCCATACAGCCGATCAAAGATGGTGAAGATGGAGATGTCCCACCCGATCAGGATGCTAACCGTGGTACCAATAGATCCCCTGGACTCCCACGTGTCAATCTGGTGGTTGTTTAGGGATCGCAGAAACCTCCTCGAAGGATCGTGAGTCTTCGTCTCCTACAAGCAAATCACATCCGCGTTGTGGGTAGAGGCCAACAAGCTGGCCGCCTGCCGCTTCGAGGAGCCTCCTAAGCCACGCACATTCCAAGATATTATCTTCATAAAGGGGGAGGAGGGAGATCAAGCAAAACACGGGAAGATGCAATATCAAACATGGTTATCCAGATGCCAAAGTGCATCAACAAAACACTGGGACTCCTCAGAATTACAAGCCAAGTCTGCGGGCATTGGAAATCTGCACCCCGCCACTAGGCCCAAAACAATCGGGTCGTCTAGGAAGTTGAGGGGGAAACGGCTCAGGCCGCTCGTCTCGCCGTCCTCCACACCGCCACCCAGGAAGTCCATCGAGGATAACTTTCCCCTATTAGCCTTCTACAAAAACTGTCGTACGCTCTGCCTGACCGCTTGGAGAGGCTCTCCCTCCCAAACCAGCAATCGCGGCTACCTACAATCTATAGCCTCCGGAGTTGTTTCCCTGAGCGTCACAGCCAAGCGGTTGTCAGAGGAAAGAGGGTTTTCGCCTAGGGCTAGCACACCCTGGGAAGAATCCTGACAGGGGGACACAGTGGGGGAAGCAAATTCGGGGAAGGCCGGTGGGGCACGAGGGGAACCCGAAGATTCTCCCATGTCGATTAGGGGGAGGAGTGGTCCCTTGGGGATATTCATCATTGGAAAAGAGACCAGTCTGGGAGAAATAAATGTATATCCAAATCCACAAGATAATCCACCAAGAAGGCCAAGTCATTAGGATTTGAGGACATACCCTCCCGCCTAAAGAAGGGTCTTGGAGTGGAAGGAGGTGCATCCTCACCCGAAGGTGAGTCAGAAGATACCGGTACAGCCTCCGGCTGCCGCGGCTGTTCCTGAGGTTGCTGAGGCGGATCCGATGACCCCGCAGGAGCCCTGGTTCGGGTCACAATGGGGCTTTCCTGATGCACTGAGGACCCACTGGTGACCGGGTTCGGGGCCACCCCAAGGATTCCCCTCCCCAGCCTCGTCCCCCTAGGTCAGAAGAGATGGTAGGAGAGGAGAGATGGCAGGACAGGATGACCGGGCGGAGCCATAGGAGGTAGGAGTTGTGACCAAAGTGAATAAGCCGACGGGCGGGGATGCGGTTGGGGAAGCACGTCTCGAGAACAACTAAGCAGAAGCAGACAGACCTTGTGGTCTCCAGGTTGACCTCTGAGAAGATCACCGAGCCGAACTATTCCGCCCAGGTGGAAATGGCCAACTAGTCCCAGGCTTGGTGAGGAAGACCCGAGATCTGGAGATCCATTGTGACAGCTGGCAGTCGGCCAGACGAGCCGACTCCTCTGACCAGAGAGCCACCCCTGCCGAAGATCAGCCCAAGGTCGAAGATCCCTCTAGATGACAGGTCAAGGAGGAGCCTGGAGAAGGGGAAGGAGACTCTGAAAGTCTTCCCAACCTCATCCATGGCCTGAATAGGCCACCGCCAGAATAGAGGCACAGTGTCCTCGCCCTAGTGTTTCCCTCCCCAGCGGCCAAGCAGAAGGGTCGAGAGGGAGTCCGGATCGGAAACCCTACTGGTGAGGGAAAGGATCCTCACCTTGGGGAAGGAGGGAAAGACCACCCTGTCTCCTTTCTGTACGGGCTCTGCGTCTCCGAGGTCAGTAGAAGGTGGAGAGGCAGGATGCTGATGGGTAGAGGATTCCGAAGATCTAGTCGGGGCCGCACCGGCGAGGCGGGTTGGGCAGCGGCGCCGAGTCATATGACCAAGGCCGCGACAGAGGTAACATATCATCCCGTTCCTGCACTCCGAGATCTTGTGGCTGCGGTCCCTGCAGCGAAAAAGCAGCAGCCTCTCGGGAACCGGGAGAAGCCTTTGGGACCGCAAGATCCTCCTCCAGCACCGTAGGCCTGGACAAGGAGCAGTTGGGAGGGATCCGGGGTGGGCAGGAGAGGAGGCGGGTACGCTAGGGCTTCAGCGTAAGAGCGAAACCAAGGTTGGGTAAATGATTGAACAACTGGTGGAGGTGGGGGGCCCACAGGTGGAGGGTTAGACAGCCTTTTACCCCCCCCCCCCCGGTCGCTTCGATTGCCTCCTCGTCAAGCAGACCCCGGCATGTGGGCCGCCATGATCGTGATCCCCCGTCGAAGCCGCCTTCTTTTGCTTTGGGCCCTGCACCCACCCCCCAAACCCTCGCAGTTCCTCCTCCGAGTGAGTCTCCATCCCCCGCAATACTCACTCCATTTGGGCCCGATAATTGGGTCTAACAATGTTAATAGTTTTGAGTCCAAAAAGCTTAGGCTAACCATGCCAAGTGTCTTGGCCTAGCTATGCTAATGGCCTAGACTAACCCTGAAAATAGACTTGAAGTCAAGGCGGGGTCAACTTGGGTACTAACCAGTGGTGGCAAAGGAGGACCGATGGCGGTCCATCGGTGATCGGCCAGTGGCACCGGTACCATCGGTTGGCCGACGGTGGTGGTGGTGGCTAGGTGGGTGGATGCTAGGCGGTTGGAGGGCTGGGTAAAGATAAGGGTGGGAGAGTCTTGGGACTTGTGCAGCACAGTGGCATGAGGGGGTTTATGTAGGCTTTTAGAGAATACTAAGAGTTGGGGGTTTAAAGTGAAAATGTTCTCCTGAAGCGGAAAGGTTCTTTTGGGTAAGATATGGAGGGTCATTTCAGTTGAACACTAGTTACTAACCCGTACAATGCACAGGATTGTAAAATAAATATTAAAATATTAATTAGTGGCTTTATTAACATAAAAAATGGGTTAAGTCGTGGTTGAACAATAAACACAGTCTAAAGGAGAACCAACATCCAAGAAAAAATTAAAAATAAATGGAACCAAAAAAAAAAAATTGATATTAGAAAAAATACAATCATCACTACAAAAAGAAGTTCATCGTTTAATAAACTCTTAATGAGCATGTATACCATTAATTTTAAACTTTCATTGAATCATAATAAAATGCATCCTTCACTGTATGGGGTCATGCAAGCATGTCATTACATATTACATATAAATTCTCAAAGAAAAGCTAACAAAATTATCGTTAAAACAAACAACGATATATCCAAAAGCATATTCCAACCAAATGCTCATTCTCAATCATCACACCGATGTAAAACAACAATATTTAACTTAAAATATTAAAATCCGATACCATTATTATATGCTTCTGTCGTCATTCATCAACAGACCAACAAAAGCAATCACTCGGCATTAAAGATAAAACCCCTCCTATCATAATTGGAGCTTTCAAGAAGGACTCATAAGAGCAGCATGGCGGAGGTGATGGTGGCACCTAGCACATATAGCAACCATTCTTCTAACGATGGTGACTGAAAGAACAACAACGGAAACGCTCACCGGGGCGGTCGCCAAATCGTAACCGTACAAACTCTCAGCATAATTGTAAGGAGTGTTAGCCAAGGATGAAGCATAGTGATGTCGTGCCCCGTCGGAGAAGGAGACAATGTCGTATGAGTGTAAACTGGAGATGAAACTTGGGCTGGTGAGGGGGTCTTCTTCGACGGGTGGGCGAGGATTGGGCCGGCGAGGAGCATTGTCGCCAGCAACGCTGCCACAATGAAGGTCAACGACTGAGTTTGTGAAGGGACCCATCTCCTCTCACTGAGAGAGAGAGAGAGAGAGAGAGAGAGAGAGAGAGAGAGAGAGAGAGAGAGAGAGAGAGAGAGAGAGAGAGAGAGAGAGAGAGAGAGAGAGAGAGAGAGAGAGAGAGAGAGAGAGAGAGGGCGTAATGGAGTTTGATATTTGTGCATGGAAGCTGAAAATATTTTGTGGTATTATGGGATGAAACTTTATAGTTGATCAATGCAGTGAAATAATCGATGGAAGCCAAAGCATCTATAATTGGAAGGTGCTTGTGTGGTCGGATTTGCATCTTAATTTTTATTTTATTTTATGGCGTTACGTGAATTTGAACCGATATGGTGGCTTGTGTACATGCTAAAACCAAATATTTATCTCATATTTAAATAGGAGGTGAAACAACCTCTCCAAAGAGAGAAAATGTAATATCCTGTGGTCATGGGATAGGATTGTCTTGTAGTAAAAAGGGTAAAAAAATGAAGTCATAAATGCAATGAATATTGGCCCATAAAAG
Organism: Chamaelirium japonicum; assembly: GCA_947650365.1. Lineage (NCBI taxonomy): Eukaryota > Viridiplantae > Streptophyta > Magnoliopsida > Liliales > Melanthiaceae > Chamaelirium > Chamaelirium japonicum. The sequence goes on from CANTAL010000344.1 coordinate 160,401, forward strand.
GAAAAGAATCGGTCGCTTGAATGCAATGAAGAGTCTCATGATACATAAACATTGACCACAATTAAATTTTATCTCTTGAAATCGGGTTTGATATCAGAATTGTTCATCTGATACACGGATTCAATATGGTGCCACGTGTTGAAACACGGGAGTGAGGGCTCCGTTTTAGTATAGTAACTAGTGAGAAACCCGGACAACGCCCGAATGTGCTTGATGCACGCCATTTGGCAAAGACGACATCGCAACAGTTCGAAGAAGTGTGAAATCTAAAGTGAGTGTGATTCATTTGTTAGAGAGAGAGAGAGAGAGAGAGAAAGAGATTAACATCAAATGACCATTAAATGCCATTGAATGAAAATTTATCATCTTTATGGTAAGTTTTTAAATGGATTTAAAAGAGAGCCACATTCACCCACGGAAGAAGAATTCTAGCTCCTTAAAAGATCTCCACGTTTCACAATACGAGAGAGAGGCTTCCATTTTAGTATAAATATATATAGATATTAGATTGGGAAAGTAAAGAATTTTTCTAGTTATTTAAAAAATCTGGTTATAATTGGTGCAACTTATAATAAATAATACCCCATGTAATTTTTACTCAAAACTTCATAGCACAATTGGTTAGGGCTTGTGTTTTTTTAGGGAGGGTTAAGTGTTCAAATCCTTTTACCTCCAAATTTTTATTTATTTTTTAAGTATGATAATTTAGGTCAGAATAAGCGGAGTTAGGCCTTTATTTGTCATGTTTTCAGTATAAATGGATCTATATCGATGGTTTATTATAGTGTCGTCGGTATAAATGGATTTATACCGACGGCATATAAAACTGATATCGGCAAAAAGAATCTTTTTTATAGTGTCCATGAAGTAGGAAAGTTATCTACTCCATGGGTTTAATGGGCACCAGGTGGCACGTTTTAAGCGGAGTTAGGCCTTGGTCAACTTTGCTTCACCCTTCCTAGGCCAATAGTGATGAAGAAAAAAATAAAAAAAACACATGCCAAGTGGCATTTTCAGTACCCAAAAAACTATAGATATAACATTATTTTGAATGGTTGTCGTTAATTAAAAGTAAAGAAGTACTTGTTGCCACCTCTTTTAAGTCTACATGAATCACAAACATTGCTATAAATCAACTTTAGGAGCTCAGAGTCTCTATCAACTAATCTAAATGGTTGCATAGGTTGTTTTGCTTCTATGTATATTTCACATCTATGGAAAAGAATATCATTTTTAGGTATTAGGTTTATGTTCATTAGTCTCTTAATGGAATGAAAGGTTATAAGACCCAATCTGTAATTCCCAATCTGTAATATCATTTGAAAGACACAATATTCATTATGATAGAATCATTTGCAATAAAAGGAGTCATAACATTAAGCTAAAATAAACCATTACATAGAAAGCTCATCCCTACAAAATGCACACCTCTAGTGATTACAACTTTGCTACTTCAAAAACAAGCTTATGGCCATGCAAAGCTAATAAGGATCCACTAACGAGGTTGTGTCTAATACCGGGTACAAAATGAATATCGTGCAAGGTGATGGCTTTCAGGATATCAAGCAGAGATCGACACAACCAGTTCCAAGCACACTTGCCAAAGAGCTATTTCCTATGGTCACAACTCCTCCACTAGATTCCTGAAAAGTGAAAAACAAAAAATAATCAGAACAAACATGAATGTTTGCTTCTGTGTCTATCCACCAATCACAAGAATTGTAGGCATATTAACTTCAGGGAAGTTTGCTGACCTGAATTCATCAGAGCTCATCCCGGTCATCGGTCATCATATTGGCTTAGGGAGAGTAGAGGTTGGAGGTTCAATCTTCTTCTGATTTAGAGGACTGATATGCTTGTGATAGCAATCTCTCGTCAAATGTCATGTACGCCCGCATATAATAGTGACAAATACCATCATCCTCCTTGTTGAAGTTGCCTTGATGGAAATGTTTCTTCTTCTTGAACTCCTCTTAATCTGATGGGGAATTTAGTTATGGGATTGGTTTTTCTTTTGGAACTTGGGTTTCTTAGAGCTTTCATCTAGGTTAGATTCTGGCTTATCACTAAAACGGTGTTGTTCTTCTATCCTAATGGATATAAGGACATGGGAAAGAGTAAGCTCTCCTTAAGCATGACTAAGGGTCCTGCCATATTCTACCCAAGAAAAAAGTAGCTTATCAATTAAGGAAGCTATTGATTAAGAATGACTCATTAAGATCGGTGCCATCCATTTTAAGGTTTTTAAATTCGTGGATTTTATTATTCATTGGTTTGCTATTTGCGCTATTTTGAATGTTTTAAAATCTACAACTTTAAATCTTTTCAAGCCTGCATCATCGGTACCATACTTGTTCTCTAGGGTGACCCAAATCTTTATGACACTCTTGGCGGTGTAGTGGATGTCATATAGATGATCCGACAATACGCTTAATTAGAATGTGGTGTAAACATTGGAAGTTAATTTCTTCTGGCCTCCTTGAGGAAGTGGAAGTGGATGTAGAGGGTGCTTCGGTTTGGGGGGTTTGCACATTGTATTCGGACCCGACGTTGGTTCGGTGGAGGTGCAACATTGGTTGGGTTAGACCCATCACTTGCCTCAGTGGCATTGCAACCTATGGCGGACACCAACATAAGGTAGTGAGCCAAAACCTCATTTGGTTTTGCCAATGTTTGAAGTTCTTCCCACCAAATTCGTCGGATATTGTCTCCATGGATTCAATATGGTTTGGATTCATGGCAAGTGGTCTGAGATGAAGCACAAATCTGAAAATTCGTAAGACTAGTGCTAAAACATAATAGCATGCATCTCTACAAGTGGCTATACTATGCAATTTTAATACCAATTACTGATCCAATCATAGAACATTGGTTATAAATAACTACAACACAAATTAAGAGGGCTATTTAGTTGCAAATGATGGATTATAAATGCTACTTATTCAATTTTGAACACTAACAAGCTTCAAATATAATCTATGGCAAGTACTAATTAATTCCAGCAATTAGTTATTAGCATGCAAGGATATCGATCAAGAATACATATATATATTTTGATCACAAGAATACCTATTTAGATCACAATAATACATATTTAGATAACAAAAATACCTATTTAGTTCACAAGAATACCTAGAGCATGCATGTAAGAGCTGATATAAATATTTATATATTTAAATGGAGATTAAGGAAGAGGAAATGGCCTGGGTCGAGGCACGTAACGTTGTACGTCCTAAGATTGAATTTGCCCTCCTCAATGCTGAGCTCCTAGTTTCCAATCTTAGAGATACAATCCTTTGAGTTCCATCATCGACACCATTCTGAGGGAACAATCGAACTTAGCTTCGACTTGAGAGAATCCAAAAATCGCACGCGACACCAAATTGGCCGTAGCAAAACAATCGATCTCTTCTTCAAACCAAGTCCGAATATGACCTTGGTTTTGCAAGGAGATGAAAAACTCACTCTCTGATTTTTCTCACAAGGCTTCTGTTTGGTTGTGGAGAAGAAGAAGGAGAAGCAAGGCTCTCTGGTTTCTGAGTCGTAGTGGTGGTGTAGAGGTTGAGGCCTAGGTTCTTTAATAAGCCTTGGGAAGAGGTGATCTCTTTCTTGCAGTAGAGGGATCTCTAATGTAAATAAAGCTCTTCCAAAAATTTGGAATAGTACTTAATCATCATCTTGCAACTAGAATTTCTAAACAACACCAACTATAGTGTAAAATCACACAAGTAAGATCCAGATTATTCGTCGCGATAATAAAAACCAAATTGCAAACAGATAAATTCATCAAAAGCGCACGATTTCATCACGGATCATGACCAAGTCGAAGCTCCAAATCGACACCATCTTCCTCATCCTGGCCCTTCTCTTCGTAATCGTCCCAGTTCAAGTCCTCACCATAGAAGCTAAGTTCTCGTAGTCTCCACCGTGAGCCACCATCACCGATGCTGGCTCCATCATTCTCGTAGGAGCGATAATGCTCGTTGTAACCCCCGGATCTGCCCTCGGTCCTTTCCACGCCCAGGGGGTCGGGCGGCTGCCGCGCCCTGCCTCTATCCTTGCGGTGGAGGTTCATGTGGCCGCCCAAGGCCTGCGCGCAAGTGAAGCCTCTCTTGCAGTAGATGCAGTTGTAGTAGCGGACGTTCGCGGGGACGCTGCGTTCATCGGTCTGCTCTGGTGAGTTAAGATCGTCATCTTCGCTTGCCACCTTCGACTCGTTTCTCCGGCCGCAGTCCATGGATAGGGCTCGATTGAGGAGAAGGGTAGAAGAGGCAGGAGTGGAAGGGAGTAGGGTTGGTGCTTCTGTAGTAGGAAATATGGGCATGCAGAGAGGACTTTGCAATTGCAAAGCCGTTTTGACGTCTAGTCTTGAGAATTCTTGCTATTGGCCTGTTTGGGCGGGCTTCTGCCTTCCCGCCACCCTCTTAATGTTTGGAGGTTATCCTTTTTTTTAATGTATTTTCGGCCCTTTTGTTGACCCGAATTTGGTATTTTGTCCATCTAGAACATCAATTATACTTGGTCCTTTAGATGATTACTATGTATAAAAATGACCCACTAGGTTTTTCTTAGGCAAATTGGTGGTAAGTCTTTAGAGATAAGGATGGTAAAGAGATGCTTTAACGATGGGTACTTTTGTTTGGAAAAATATCTATTTTGCCTCACATTTCGGTAATAAAGAATAACATTTGTTCCAGTGATTTCATTGTAACCATTTTTTCTAACGAGCTTTTCTTTTTTTTTTTAAACCCCTCCTAAAGGAGGGAGGGTTAGGCGGCTCCTGACCAATTACATTAAAAAGAAATCAAGATACAATACGATTACACAAGTCCTTCGCCTCAGACGTCAAAGAAGCAACCCAAGGAATGATTTAAAGCTTGAAGGTCGAAACCGCTGACCTTCGGAACTCCTCAGCATTGGAAGACGTACCATTAAAGATCCTTCTATTCCTCTCAAGCCAGAGAACACAGAGGATACACATCACCAGTATATCTAACCGGACCCGATGCTCACTACAAAAAAAACAGTTATTACCGACGGACAATATCCGTCGGTAATATTAACTTTCCGTCGGTAATATTTTATCGCGACGGAAGATATTTCCGTCGCTGGCTGTCGGGAAAAAAGGTGTCGGGAAAACAATACGACGGACCAAATATTACTGTCGGTAATAATAATTAATACCGACGGTAATATTAAAGCCGTTGGTAATATTTAAACAATTAAAAATTAATATAATATATTATTGCTGATGATACATAATCGTCCGTCGGTAATATATAAGCATTTTACCGACAGTTATAGTATATACTGTCGGTAATACTATATATATTACCGACGGATATATATTTCCAGTCGGTAATAATATATATATTACCGACGGATATATATTTCCAGTCGGCAATAATATATATATTACCGACGGATATTATATTCCGTCGGCAAATTATTTATAATTTAAAAAAAAATAAAAACTTTATTACCGACGGAATAATTAATTTTCGTCGGTAATAAGTATGTTTTTTTTTTAATAAATTTACCTAAATAATGTTATTTAATTCCTGTGATTTACAACAATACCACAATAATTACCACAATTTATCAAATATTACCAAAATTTATAAAATATTACTGCAAATTTTAAAATATTACCTAAATTGATAAAAAATTACAACAAATTATCAAATATTTCCACAATACCCGACAATTATAGACAAGAACAAAAAATAACCACATATTACAAAATAATATTTACACAATCCAAAACTGAGAATGATACATGCCCTATCTCAACCACCCCCGCCCGCCACCAACGCTGGTGCTCTCATCGATCCCCTGACGCCGCCCTACTCCTGCAATTAACATGTATTTGTTAAAAAAATGGTTTATATCTATAACTGAGTCTAAGCGTTAAAAAATCATAACTTAGCGTGTTTCGGTTTTGAAATAGGTTTGGATTCGATCGGATCGGCATCCGATAATTCGAAGTTGGAATTATTCCGTATTTCGGACTTGCGAGCGAGTTCTAATTGGATATTTCACCAATTTACGCTCCGATTCACCGATTTAGAGTCTAAGTGTGGAAAATCATAAGTTAGCGTGTTTCGGATATGAAATAGGTTTGGATTCGATCCGATCGTCATCGGATCGGCATCCGATAATTCGAACTTGGAATTATTCCGTATTTCGGACTTACGAGCGAGTTCTAATTGGATATTTGAGCAATTTACGCTCCGATTCATCGATTTAGAGTCTAAGTGCTGGAAAATCATAAGTTAGCGTGTTTCGGATACGAAATAGGTTTGGATTCGATCGGATCGTCATCAGATCGGCATTCGATAATTTGAAGTTGGAATTATTCTGTATTTCGAACTTGCGAGCGAGTTCTAATTGGATATTTGACCAATTTACGCTCCGATTCACCGATTTAGAGTCTAAGTGTTGGAAAATCATAAGTTAGCGTGTTTCGGATATAAAATAGGTTTGGATTCGATCGGATTGTCATCGGATCGGCATCCGATAATTCGAAGTTGGAATTATTCCGTATTTCGGACTTGCGAGCGAGTTCTAATTGGATATTTGACCAATTTATGCTCCGATTCACCGATTTAGAGTCTAAGTGTTGGAAAATCATAAGTTAGCATGTTTCGGATTTGAAATAGGTTAGGATTCGATCGGATCATCATTGGATCGGCATCCGATAATTCGAACTTGGAATTATTTCGTATTTCGGACTTGCGAGCGAGTTCTAATTGGATATTTGACCAATTTACGATCCGATTCACCGATTTAGAGTCTAAGTGTTGGAAAATCATAAGTTAGCGTGTTTCGGATATGAAATAGGTTTCGTTTCGATCCGATCGTCATCGGATCGGCATCCGATAATTCGAAGTTGGAATTATTCCGTATTTCGGACTTGTGAGCGGGTTCTAATTGGATATTTGACCAATTTACGCTCCGATTCACCGATTTAGAGTCTAAGTGTTGGAAAATCATAAGTTAGCGTGTTTCGGATATGAAATAGGTTTGGATTCGATCCGTTCGTCATCGGATCGGCATCCGATAATTCGAACTTGGAATTCTTCCGTATTTCGGACTTGCGAGCGGGTTCTAATTGGATATTTGAGCAATTTATGATCCGATTCACCGATTTAGAGTCTAAGTGTTGGAAAATCATAAGTTAGCGTGTTTCGGATTTGAAATAGGTTTGGATTCGATCGGATCGGCATCCGATAATTCGAAGTTGGAATTATTCCGTATTTCAGACTTGCGAGCGAGTTCTAATTGGATATTTGACCAATTTACGCTCCGATTCACCGATTTAGAGTCTAAGTGTTGGAAAATCATAAGTTAGCGTGTTTCAGATATGAAATAGGTTTGGATTCGATCGGATTGTCATCGGATCGGCATCCGATAATTCGAAGTTGGAATTATTCCATATTTTGAACTTGCGAGCGAGTTCTAATTGGATATTTGACCAATTTACTCTCCGATTCACCGATTTAGAGTCTAAGTGTTGGAAAATCATAAGTTAGCGTGTTTCGGATTTGAAATAGATTTGGATTCGATCGTATCGTCATCGGATCGGCATCCGATAATTCGAAGTTGGAATTATTCTGTATTTCAGACTTGCGAGCGGGTTCTAATTGGATATTTGAGCAATTTACGATCCGATTCACCGATTTAGAGTCTAAGTGTTGGAAAATCACAAGTTAGCGTGTTTCGGATATGAAATAGGTTTGGATTCGATCCGATCGTCATCGGATCGACATCCGATAATTCGAACTTGGAATTATTCCATATTTTGGACTTGCGAGCGGGTTCTAATTGGATATTTGACCAATTTACGATCCGATTCACCGATTTAGAGTCTAAGTGTTGGAAAATCATAAGTTAGCGTGTTTCGGATATGAAATAGGTTTGGATTCGATCCGATCGTCATCGGATCGGCATCCGATAATTCGAACTTGGAATTATTCCGTATTTCGGACTTGCGAGCGGGTTCTAATTGGATATTTGACCAATTTACGATCCGATTCACCGATTTAGAGTCTAAGTGTTGGAAAATCATAAGTTAGCGTGTTTCGGATATAAAATAGATTTGGATTTGATCCGATCGTCATCGGATCGGTATCCGATAATTCAAAGTTGGAATTATTCCGTATTTCGGACTTGCGAGCGGGTTCTAATTGGATATTTGACCAATTTACGCTCCGATTCACCGATTTAGAGTCTAAGTGTTGGAAAATCATAAGTTAGCGTGTTTCGGATATGAAATAGGTTTGGATTCGATCCGATCGTCATCGGATCGGCATCCGATAATTCGAACTTGGAATTATTCCGTATTTCAGACTTGCGAGCGGGTTCTAATTGGATATTTGAGCAATTTATGATCCGATTCACCGATTTAGAGTCTAAGTGTTGGAAAATCATAAGTTAGCGTGTTTCGGATTTAAAATAGGTTTGGATTTGATCGGATCGTCATCGGATCGGTATTCGATAATTCGAAGTTGGAATTATTCCGTATTTCGGACTTGCGAGCGAGTTCTAATTGGATATTTGACCAATTTACGCTCCGATTCACCGATTTAGAGTCTAAGTGTTGGAAAATCATAAGTTAGCGTGTTTCAGATATGAAATAGGTTTGGATTCGATCGGATTGTCACCGGATCGGCATCCGATAATTCAAAGTTAGAATTATTCCGTATTTCGGACTTGTGAGCGAGTTCTAATTGGATATTTGACCAATTTACGCTCCGATTCACCGATTTAGAGTCTAAGTGTTGGAAAATCATAAGTTAGCGTGTTTCGGATTTGAAATAGTTTTGGATTCGATCGGATCGGCATCCGATAATTCGAATTTGGAATTATTCCGTATTTCGGACTTGCGAGCGGGTTCTAATTGGATATTTGAGCAATTTACGATCCGATTCACCGATTTAGAGTCTAAGTGTTGGAAAATCATAAATTAGCGTGTTTCGGATATGAAATATTTTTGGATTCGATCCGATCATCATCGGATCGGCATCCGAAAATTTGAACTTGGAATTATTCCGTATTTTGGACTTGTGGGCGGGTTCTAATTGGATATTTGACCAATTTATGATCCGATTCACCGATTTAGAGTCTAAGTGTTGGAAAATCATAAGTTAGCATGTTTCGGATATGAAATAGGTTTGGTTTCGATCCGATTGTCATCGGATCAGCATCCGATAATTCGAACTTAGAATTATTTTGTATTTCGAACTTGCGAGCGGATTCTAATTGGATATTTGACCAATTTACGATCCGATTCACCGATTTAGAGTCTAAGTGTTGGAAAATCATAAGTTAGCATGTTTCAGATATGAAATAGGTTTGGATTCGATCCGATCATCATCGGATCGGCATTCGATAATTCGAAGTTGGAATTATTCCGTATTTCGGACTTACGAGCGGGTTCTAATTGGATATTTGACCAATTTACGCTCCGATTCACCGATTTAGAGTCTAAGTGTTGGAAAATCATAAGTTAGCTTGTTTTGGATATGAAATAGGTTTGGATTCAATCCGATCGTCATCGGATCGGCATCCGATAATTCGAACTTGGAATTATTCCATATTTCGGACTTGCGAGCGGGTTCTAATTGGATATTTGAGCTATTTACGATCCGATTCACCGATTTAGAGTCTAAGTGTTGGAAAATCATAAGGTAGCGTGTTTCAGATTTGAAATAGGTTTGGATTCGATTGGATCGTCATCGAATCGGCATCTGATAATTCGAAGTTGGAATTATTTCGTATTTCGGACTTGCGAGCGAGTTCTAATTGGATATTTGATCAATTTACGCTCCGATTCACCGATTTAGAGTCTAAGTGTTGGAAAATCATAAGTTAGCATGTTTCGGATATGAAATAGGTTTGGATTCGATCGGATTGTCATCGGATCGGCATTCGATAATTCGAAGTTGGAATTATGTCGTATTTCGGACTTGCGAGAGAGTTCTAATTGGATATTTGACCAATTTACGCTCCGATTCACCGATTTAGAGTCTAAGTGTTGGAAAATAATAAGTTAGCGTGTTTCGGATTTTAAATAGGTTTGGATTCGATCGGATCGTCATCGGATCGGCATCCGATAATTCGAACTTGGAATTATTTTGTATTTTGGACTTGCGAGCTGGTTCTAATTGGATATTTGAGCAATTTATGATCCGATTCACCGATTTAGAGTCTAAGTGTTGGAAAATCATAAGTTAGCGTGTTTCGGATATGAAATAGGTTTGGATTTGATCCGATCGTCATCGGATCGGGATCCGATAATTCGTACTTGTAATTATTCCGTATTTCAGACTTGTGAGCGGGTTCTAATTGGATATTTGACCAATTTACGATCCGATTCACCGATTTAGAGTCTAAGTGTTTGAAAATCATAAGTTAGCGTGTTTCGGATATGAAATAGGTTTGGATTCGATCCGATCGTCATCGGATCGGCATCCGATAATTCAAAGTTGGAATTATTCCGTATTTCGGACTTGCGAGCTGGTTCTAATTGGATATTTGACCAATTTACGCTTCGATTCACCGATTTAGAGTCTAAGTGTTGGAAAATCATAAGTTAGCGTGTTTCAGATATGAAATAGGATTGGATTCGATCTGTTCGTCATCGGATCGGCATCCGATAATTCGAACTTGGAATTCTTCCGTATTTTGGACTTGCGAGCGGGTTCTAATTGGATATTTGAGCAATTTACGATCCGATTCACCGATTTAGAGTATAAGTGTTGGAAAATCATAAGTTAGCGTGTTTCGGATTTGAAATAGGTTTGGATTCGATCGGATCGGCATCCGATAATTCAAAGTTGGAATTATTCCGTATTTTGGACTTGCGAGCGAGTTCTAATTGGATATTTGACCAATTTACGCTCCGATTCACCGATTTAGAGTCTAAGTGTTGGAAAATCATAAGTTAGCGTGTTTCGGATATGAAATAGGTTTGGATTCGATCGGATTGTCATCGGATCGGCATCATAAGTTTTGCTGTGTGCTCATGGTGTAGCATGCAACTGGCAACACATACTTATCCCCAATCTCTTGGGGATGAAGTGATTTTCGGATGCCCAACTCCTTAAGATCGAGACGAGATTTAAGATTATCCTTCGTCTTACCATCGAGATTCAGCAGTGTTCCTATAATGTTGTCACACACATTTTTCTCGATATGCATGACATCACAGTTATGCCGCAAGAGTAGGCTGCTACAGTACGGTAGTTTAAAGAAAATACTCTTCTTCTTCCAGTTATGCTCATGCGTATAATCTTCATACGTTCTCTTCTTTTTACCTTTCCCAAGTACCACGGCATCAAGCTGATCCAATTCGCACAAGACTTCTACCCCGAAAGCTGCTCCGGGGCCTTTGCAAGTTCCTTCTTGCCATTGAACACTCTTTTGTTCTGCCTCCACTTATGGCTGCCAACAAGGAATCTTCGATGGCCCATATAACAGAACTTGCCTCCGTTCTTCAACCGTAATGAATCTATCTCCTTAATGCATATAGGGCATGCCAATTTTCTTTTTGTACTCCACCCGGATAAGTTGACATATGCAGGAAAATCGTTGATCGTCCATAGAAGTGCCGCATGCATCCAAAAATTCTGGTGCACTGAGGCATCATACGTATCGGCCCCAATTTCCCATAACTCGTTCAACTCCTCAATCAACGGCTACAATAAATGTCAATATCATTACCAAGCGACCAGGGTCCGGGAATGAGCAAGGAGAGCATTGTGTATGGCTTTTTTAAGCATATCCAGGGAGGCAAATTGTATGGAACTAGGACAACTGGCCAAATGCTGTACGACACACTCATATTCCCAAAGGGATTGAAGTCATCGCTAGCAAGCCCTAACCTGACGTTGCGAACTTCATATGCGAATTCAGGATAGGTATGATCAAAATCTTTCCACGTCAGATAGTCAGCCGGATGTCTCATAATCCCGTCATCTGTACGTTCTCGTGCATGCCACCTCATATGCTCAGCAGTCTTCGATGACATAAACAACCTCTGAAGCCTGTCCCTAAGCGGGAAGTATAGGAGAACCTTTGTAGATATATTTTTCTTCCTTCGACTGGTACTAGACTCGGCATCCGTCTCTTTATATCTCGTTGCTCCGCATATATAGCATGACCGCGCATGTTCGTACTCTTTCCGGTACAACACACAATCGTTCACGCATGCATCAATTTTCTCATAACCCAGACCGAGATCTTTAATTGTCTTCTTCGCCTCGTAGAATGATTTCGGTACTGTCTCACCTATAGGAAAAGCCTCTTTCAGTAACTCTACCAACATATTAAATGACTTATTACTCCAACCATTGAGGCACTTCAAATGAAGAAGCTTTACAGTGAAAGAGAGTTTTGAAAACTTCTCACACCCTGGGTATAGAGATTGTTTGTCATCTTTAAGCAATCTGTAGAACTTGTCCGCTTCAATATTGGGCTGATCACCTGACGGTATTTCCGTGCCTATTCCACCTTGCAAATCATGTATCATACCCTGCATGTCATCGTCATCGTCTCTATTAATATTATCATCAGCGATCACTGTGTTTGCAGTTTCACCGTGAGCTGCCATGGGGACTGCATCTAGCTCCTCACCGTGCGAGAACCAACGGGTATAGCTAATGTCAATGCCATGCATTACCAGATCAACCTCACATTCCTCTCGAACCTTCCTAGTCACCCTTCCGCAGTCTATACAAGGACACACAATTTTTCCATCAAGTGGTGCAAGACGCTCAAATATAAAATCCAGAAATTTTCTGACTCCTTCTCTGTACTCTTGGCTCATGCGATTCGAATTACGCATCCAACTCTTATCGATCGAAGACATTTTCGTCTATCTGGCTATACAGCACCTGAAGTAATTTCAAACAATGTTATAAGACTCCGCACAAATTCAGTTTCGATTCCCGGGTAGGTAGAGAATTAAATAGATGGGGTAATACTGAAATTAACAAATGGAGGCAATATAATTTGAACCTAGGATCTCGCAGAAACCAAAACTCTGATATCACATAACCGGCCATCTTAAGCTTTTGGGTAAGATAGTTATCTAACATCTAGCTAGGCATTCCCTGTGACCATGACCTGACTGTCGAGCTGCTTAACTATGCTCATATATACCCGTGCCTAGAGGCCACGCCTAGCTACCATATTTGCAAATTAATGATGTTGAATACCCGTGCCTAGAGGCCACGCCTAGCTACCAATTTAATGAAATATGCAAATATTATTAATTCACTGATCGAGTAGGGCGCAACAGACGGGAATGATTACAACATGTCATTTTGTAAAAAAAATCAGTAAAAGCGTGGGTAAATTAATAGTATTTTTTTAAATTATTTGCATAAAAAAACCAACATATCATTAATTTGCATAAAGAAAACATAAACTCAAATCTATATCCTCACATATATCAAGCGAATTCTTAGTATTCAACATCAAACAGACAGTCTTTGATTTGCATCAAAAAAATAACCAAATCATAGAAATATAACAAGGAGTTCCTTGGGATACAAGTATGCCACTATATTTGGGTTCCTTGGATTGGGAAGATCGGTGCCCAAACCCGTCCAAATTGAAATCGGGTTGATATTTTTTTATCCAAATCCATCTAAGTTTTTAACTAGCTTTGCCTATGTTTAGGTTGGGCGGGTCGGGTTCGGGTCGAACCCACCAATCCCACCCCTAGTGCTATGAGATAGATCACAAAGCACCAAACCAACAGACAATAATTTATTTGAGTTACTAAAACCGATCCTAAAATGTCAACATAATCAACCGCAAGAACTCAAGCATAAACTACTCTCAAACAAAGAATCCATCAATAGAATCCTCCCTTGAAATCACATCTCTCACCCAAACACCAAACTCCTCGGCCTCCCAAATCAAAAACCCAGATCAAAACACTCCATAAGAAAACAAATAAAAGGAAAAAAATAATGAGCGAATAAAAAATTTTAATTTGAGAGAGAGAGAGAGAGTGAAAAGATATGGCCGGAGCCCACGAGGAGGAGGAGGAGGATCTCACCGGGGGGAGGAGGAGGAGGAGGATCTCACCGGCCGGAGCCCACGAGGAGGAGGAGGAGCTCGCCGCCGGTCGATCGGTCGGCCGGAGGGATGCCGGGGAGGGGGGGAGGGACGCCGGGGAGGGGGGGAGGGAGGCTGGGGAGATTTAGAGAGAGAGAGAGAGAGAGAGAGAGGGGGGGGCGGGGAGAGATCAGATCAAAATAAAACAGAAGGGGGGATCGCTGAATAAGTAATAGTAGGCTTATTACCGACGGACATTTTTACTTCCGTCGGTACAATGACTTTATACCGACGGAACAATAACCTCCGTCGGTAAACACCAACGACTCGTTAGTAGTTTTTACCGATAGCATTTAATGTTCGTCGGCATAATCACTTTATACCGACGGCTCCATATTGTCCGTCGGTACAAACCACCGACGAAACTCAGGGTTCCATTTTTTCCAGAGACTCGATTTTTACCCTGAGTTTCGTCGTGACATTTGTACCGACGGACATTAAATTTCCATCGGTATCATGACTTTATACCGGCGGAATAATAACGTCCGTCGGTAGTTTTTACCGATGGATATTTAATGTTCGTCGGCATAATAACTTTATACCGACGGAGACATATTATCCGTCGGTAAAACCCAACGACGAAACTCAGGGTTCCATTTTTTCCAGAGACTCGATTTTTACCCTAAGTTTCGTCGTGATATATTACCGACGGACGTTAGTTATTTGTCGGTATAAAGCCTTTATGCCGATGACAATTACTTATCCGTCGGTAAAACGAGATACTTATTACCGACGGCAATAGGTCCGTCGGTATAAACTTATTATACCGACGGAAATATATATTCCGTCGGTACAATGTTTATACCGACAGAATATATATGACCGTCGGTAATAAATGTGTAAAAAAAATTAAAAAAATCGAAGTTATAATACCGACGGACATTATGCGTACCGTCGGTAAAAAGTACATTATTACCGACGGGCATAAAAATGTCCGTCGGTAAATAACCTATTTCTTGTAGTGGCTATTTTTTCATTTAACAAGATTTTTCAACAAAAAAAATGCTACAATATTTTCAATATAACAAAAAATATGGAATTTTTTAAACAAGATTTCTCCAAATGATAAAAAATGCTATAGTGATTCACTATAGCAAAGAGTAGAATTTCGCTAATAAAGAGTAACATTTGTGATATTAGTATTAGGAGCAGTTTTATCATTTAAAGGGGAGAAAAATCAGCATAGAGATTTGCTCTAAATGCATCTTTTTCGAGAGGGACCTAGGGCAAAACTATTTTGTTGTCATTATTTTCACTAAACCGATATCGATCTTGTCAGGAACCTAACAATAAGTCTCCCGTTTTTCTTCTTCTAAATACCATCAATCATTGAAGATAAATAGTGAATTATTTTACGACGTTGACTGTCTCTTTTTTTTTTCCCTCATGTCCAAGACACAGTATTTGGAATACCAGATTTCACATAAATTTTTTTATATAAAGTTGGGATAAGGATTTGATATATATGGATCACGACAACTCAAATGTCGGCTTTCACAAATATATGATAATCGATAAATTGGATACCATGTTTCATATATCAAGCACAATATTCGGAATATTGTAATGTATATAAAGGACTTAGGTTAAAATCTAAAATGATACCGGCACTCCATTAATTTGGAAAGGGTTTTCATGCGGTTAAAAACCGTTAAAAGAAATTAAAACTTATTCTTGACATGTTTTTTTATGTGCCAAAAACCATCATCCTTCTCCATTCGCCTATTAGCATTCACAGTCAAGTTTATGGATTCACATTATTAGATTCAAAAATGAAATTAGGCAAAAAAAAGAAATATTGAAATAAAGCTTTATATAATAAAATGGTACCAAATATTTTTACAGGTTTACAAGTTTAAGAAATGGAAAAAAAATTTGTGTCTCTAATCCTGACCTGAATCCCTTCTCGAGCGCATCTTTCTTGTAGTTAAATCTGGCAAACAATCAGTGAAAATAATTAATTAATTTGATGATTTATTATGGTTTTCAGATTACTTTGTATTTAAAATAAATCTCAATATTATAGATTATTTACGTTAAAAATTTTCTCGTTCTTTTGGATATTACGAAAAAAATTTCATCTAAAACATTTGCTTTTGTCTAAAATTTATAAATTTTAGCCATATCCATTAGTTATCCATATTTAGCTATTAACTTGTTTTATGATTTTTAGCCATATCCATTAGTTTTCTAGTCTTTGATTTAACTTGATGGTTAGGATTCTCCTTGGCCTAGGTATGAACCCAAAGTATCTGTTTCTGGTCACCGCTCGGGGTGTGCCAGATTTTTTACTTGTTTTATGATTTTTCTTATTCCTAAATGCCCCTAGTCGAAACACGCGATCTAGTGTGTTGTTTGGGAAACACGCGATCTAGTGT